>BRZM01000408.1:0-33459 GCA_033238685.1 Lates japonicus | reverse complement strand
TCTCTTTTATCCCCCACCCCTCTCTGTCTAAACCCGATTAGAGCAGATGGCGCCACCCTGAGTCGGTTCTACTCAAGGTTCTGCCTCTTAAAGGAAGTTTTCTTATACAGTCTTTCTAATGCTGCTCATGGTGGGATCTGTTGGGTTCTCTCTGTAAAATTTTATGGATAAAGGCACAGTCTAGACCTGCTCTATGTACAGTGCCTCGAGATAACTTGTGTTGTGAATTGGCGCTATATAAATAAAATTTGATTTGACTTGACTTTGACACATACACATATTTTACAAATGATTCAGATCAGAACAGACTGAGTTTATCAGCAGGTGGAACGCCAGTCTGTCTCTCACCTGTCTAGCCTGTCTGTCTCTCGCCTGCCTGTCTCTCACCCTGTCTCACGCTCTATCTCCTCACACCATACCAGCCCTGTCTGTCACTCATCCGTCTCACCTGTCTGTCTCTCTGCAGACGTATCGTGCAGTAGGTAAAATCTCCACAATCGCCTTTGTGCTCCTCGTCTTCCCCACCTGTTTCTGCCTCCTCAGCCTCATTATGGCGGTGGTTACCATGGCGTCCGTTGAGCAGGACAGGGCAGATGTCACCCAGGCCAAACAGAGAGAAGAATAGTTCATTCAGATCCTGGAGGTGATGAGGAGGAGGGAGGGGAGGGAGGTGAGTGTTGGTGTCAGGTAGGAACTGAAGTTTATCCGAAACAGGAGGATGTCAATAATGTGTCTGTGTGTGTATGTGTGTGTGTGTAATGTAGGCGGCCTGCAGAGTGGAGCTCTTAGAGAAACAAGACTCAGCACCACAGAAGAAGAATTCAGCCGTAGTAATAAAAAACCAGGAAGACCATGCCATAGGAGGTACACACACCTTTCTATACCTGTGAGGACTTGGTGCTGTGGTTTCTGCATGAAACTGTGATGTCTGATGTCACCTGTGTTACGGCTGTATGTTTGTGGTGCTCTGTCCCTTTCCTGTCTTCCCACTAGCTCCACCCAGGTGATACCTGATGAGCCATCAATGAGCTGCACCTGGCATTAGTGAAGTGCTTAAAAGCTCCTGTGCCAGTGTCAGAAGGCAGAGGCTCCTAGTGTGGGACTGCTGGACATGTTGCCTCTCAGCTTGTTTCTTTTTGTGTTGCTGTTGTGTTTTGACTTTGTGTCTTTTATAGTCTTGGTTTCGTCTTCGTTGTTGATATGTTTATTTTTATGTTAATAAATGCAATGAATTTGGCTGTTCCTAAGATGTTTTCTGTGGCTGATTTGGGTCAATGCTGGAGTGTTGTGCGTGCTATAGGGCCACCCAAGGGTAGGGCGTAACAGGATGTCACCTGTTAAATTACCATCAGATTAACGAGGTTCTTTAGGTTCTGCAGGTCACACTCTCTGTAGAAAAATGTCTCAGTAAAAAGTTGTGTTGTTTCAGACCTCCGGATGTCATGTCCTCCATGTTGTTTGACCTGCCTGAGGTGGAACTGCTGCGGCTGCTGGAGGTGGCTCAAACAGCGGCTCTACACCTTGGTCACGCACCCGTTCTTCGACTTCGGGGTCGTCGTCTGCCTCATTCTTAACACCATCTTCCTCGCCATGGAGCATTATCCAATGACGGTGGACTTTGAAGAGCTGCTGAGCATCATGAGTCTGGTGAGTGTGAAAGTCTAAAGGTTTTATATCTGCTGATCAGTCAGACTCACAACAAATATGAACAAACAAAAACAACCACAAAGACTCTACAAACAACCACAAAGACACAAAAAACAAAGACACAAACCCAGCTGTCTGTAGGGGGTGTTTGCCCTTCGTTTGATATTCTGTTCCAGTAACACAATTTGTTTATTTCAGCCAACACTGCTCAGTGTCCTAACCTTGACCTCTGATCTCTGACCCCCCCCCCCCCCCCCCCCAGGTCTTCACAGCGATCTTCACAGCTGAGATGCTCCTCAGAATCATGGCCATGGACCCGTACGGTTACTTCCAGGTCAGACTTTGTGTTTGTTTCCGGCTCAGCCATGACGACTGACAGCTGTTCCCATGGAAACGTGTATGATTGTTCTGTTGCCATGGTTACAGGTGAGCTGGAACGTCTTCGACAGCGTCATTGTCATCATCAGTCTGTTGGAGTTGGCATTCGCTGATATTGAAGGCCTGCCTGTGCTGCGCTGCTTCCACTTGGTCAGTGTGACATCATCGACATCATCATCATCATCATCATCAGCTGCATCATATAACACTGTCATCCTGTCTTGTCATCTGTCTCCTCACCTGTCTTCTCACCTGTCTCATGTCCAGATGCGGGTGCTGAGGCTGGCGCGGTGGTGGCCGACCTTCCACATGTTGATGAAGATTATCTGGGCCTCTGTCGGGGCTCTGAGGAACCTGACTCTTGTTCTGCTGATCATGGTCTTCACCTTCACCGTCGTTGGCATGCAGCTGTTCCATAAGGACTACAAAGACTGCGTCTGTCGCATCGCAGAGGACTGCGAGCTTCCTCGCTGGCACATGAACGACCTGTTCCACACCTTCATCCTCATCTTCAGGGTCCTCGTGTGGAGACTGGATCGAAACCTTGTGGGACTGCATGGAGGTCTCGGGTCGGAGCGTGTGTCTGATCTTCTTCATGATGGTCCTGCTCATTGGAAACCTGCTGGTGAGTCTCTTCCTGTCTCCGTATCTGAGAGTCTAGTTGGACCTTGATCTGGATGTACATATGGTCCAAGACTGAGGGTCCTTATTTAAATCTTGAATAGTAAAACAGTTAACAAAGGTCAAAACAGTTGTTTCAGGTTCTGAATCTGTTCCCGGCCTTGTTTCAGGTCCTGAATCTGTTCTTGGCCTTGTTGCTGAGCTCGTCCACTGGTGATAATCTGACGTCTCCAAAAGAAAGAAGAGAAGGCAACCTGCAGATCACCCTAAACCGGATCAAAGGGGGTGCAGCCTGGATCAGGACCTGGATCTTAGAACATATCTGGACTTTGCGAGGGAAGCAGTACCACCACAAGCCGGACCACAAAGGTAGGTCTTTGTATTTCTGCAGTTACTCGGCAGTAGATTCAGAGTTCATGTGTTTTCAGCGTTGTGATTTTTCTGGTTGTATTTTATTGCCAGTCGACAGTAAGAAAGACAACACTAAGGAGTACCTGGGTTTGACCTCTGCAACCTCAGACCAGCCAGTGTCGGACATCAAGGCCCCCAAAGGTAACCGTGGCAACACCGGCTTCCAGAGGGTCCCCATCGCGGAGGCCGAGATCGAGTTCAAGACACCTGAAGACGAAGAGAAAAAGCAACTAGTAAAATATGTTCTACTGTTTTTTATTTTCCAGTGTCCACCTGAAACTCTTCAGCAGTGACTGAAGCACAAAGAGTAACTGACATATCCACAGATTAATACTTTATTTATGAACTGATTCACATCCTGAACAGTGAAGGATCAGAATAAAATCAACAGTAAATCTATCATCAGTGTACATGAATAACTTTTCTCTATACCTCACAGTGAAAACCATTTTTTTTTATTTTAATTTTCCATTGATTAGAGGTTCAGCTTGTTCATTAAAATCCTCAGTGTTTTAGTTTTTAACTTTCTGAAGTTTTACAGCTGATCAAGTTCAATTTATCTTCACTCCTAATGAGATTCAGTGTGAAACAGAATGAACCAGTCCAGTCCTCCAGTCCTTTGACTCTTCACATCACAGATTACACAAATTCAAATGAATGAATGAGTCTTATTTATCGTATAATCTACAGGTAAAAGGATTCGTTAATCAGTTTGTGATCCAACATGTTCAGGGTGAGAACAGGAAGTACTACTACTACTACTTCTAATAATGATAATAATAAACTTATCCATGACTGTTTTTTGTTCAGCAGGATGGAGACAATCAGAGAGAAAACTCACCTGAGGACTGCTGCTGTGACGGTACAAACACACACACACACACACACTCTCATCAGAGATCAATAACAGCTCTGATCAGCCTCTGTGTGTTCCAGGTTGTTACCATTGCTGTCCGTTCCTGGATGTAAACACATCCCAGGGTACAGGGAGGGTCTGGTCTAACATCAGGAGAGCCTGTTTCTCCATCGTACAACACAGATACTTTGAGGTCTTCATCATTGTCATCATCCTGCTGAGCAGCGCAGTTCTGGTAAACAAAACTTTTAAAACTTCACTTTGACATTCAGTCAGAGAAACCTCACCTGGTCCGACAGTGTAGGTAAAGACCTGGGAAAGACATGGGTAAAGACATGGTAAAGACCTGGGTAAAGACATGGGCAAAGACATGGTAAAGACCTGGGTAAAGACATGGGCAAAGACATGGTAAAGACCTGGGTAAAGACATGGTAAAGACCTGGGTAAAGACATGGGCAAAGACATGGTAAAGACCTGGGTAAAGACATGGTAAAGACATGGGTAAAGACATGGGTAAAGACATGGGCAAAGACATGGTAAAGACCTGGGTAAAGACATGGTAAAGACATGGGTAAAGACCTGGGTAAAGACCTGGTGCTAACATGAGTGTGTATGTGAACAGGTGTTGGAGGACATCCATCTGCAGCAGCGTCAGGTGTTACAGATGGTTCTGGACAAAGCAGACCAGGTGTTCACCTACCTGTTCCTGCTGGAGATGCTTCTCAAGTGGATCGCCTTCGGATTCAAGAAGTACTTCACCAGCTTCTGGTGCTGGCTCGACTTCCTCATCTTGGCCGTAAGAACACGATCAATAACACTGACTGATATATTGATAATATGCTGAACAGGAGGCAGCTTACCTGTGCAGGTGGAACAGTACCAGGTAAAGGTGGTGACTGGATTTAAAAACGGCCTCTCTTTGATCCTTCAGTGTTAAACTCATCACCTGGTGTGCTGTGTCTTCCAGATGTCTCTGATGTCATCGACTCTTGGCATGATGGGATACTCTGAACTGGGAGCAGGTGTATCTCTGAGGACTGTGAGAGCTCTGAGGCCCCTGAGGATCCTGTCTCGCTTCCAGGGCCTGAGGGTAAGACAGGCACTTTAACCTCAGACAGACAGACAGACTCTCTGTAGACACTCTCTGTATCAGTCTCACTCTGTGTACCTGTCTGTCTGCAGGTGGTACTGAGGACTCTGACACTAACCCTCCCGTCCATGTTTGACGCTCTGCTGGTGGCTCTGGTCGTCTGGTTGATCTTCAGCATCATGGGAGTGAATCTGTTTGCTGGAAAGTTCTGTTACTGTTTTAATGAGACGTCAGAGGCGTTCTTCACACCTGATCTGGTGAACAACAACACCGAGTGTTTCAATCTGATCATGGCGAACTTCACTGAAATCCGCTGGAAGAATGTGAAGGTCCACTATGACAACGTGGCAATGGGTTACCTGTCGCTGCTGCAAGTGGTCAGTGTGAAGTCTGAGCACACACTGAACATGACACAGAAACAAACCTCCACCACTGATGTTTCATATTCAACCTTCATCAGAGTTTGGATCTGAGAGTTTAACTGGAGCCTGACAACAGTTCATCTGAGTTTACATCAGAAAAGAAATTGAAATTAAGTGTTTTTCTTATGAAGTTCTGTGTTGTTTCTCTGTCAGGCGACTTTCAGCGGCTGGTTTGACATCATGTATGCAGCAGTGGACTCCAGAGAGGTCAGTACACCTGGTGGTTCAGGTACTGGTACTAATACAGGTACTGGTACTAAGACCAGTACTGTGTGTCTGTGTGTGTAGGTGGAGTCTCAGCCTGAGTATGAAGCCAACCTGTACATGTACCTGTACTTCATCTGTTTCATCATCATTGGACGCTTCTTCACCTTCAACCTCTTCATCAGAGCCTTCATCAACGCACTGGACCAGCTGAGACACAAGACAGGTTGCTATCCACCCTGAGAGACAGACAGGCTGAGAGACAGATGGGTAGAGACAGACCCACAGGTTCAGTGTTCAGTTGTTTTTTCTCGGTCAGTTAACTCTGGTGTTTTTTTTATTTTTTATTCTTGTCTTTTCTTTGGAGGGAAACATGTTTTCATGACTGAGGAGCAGCAGAAACTTTCCAGAGCCTTGAAGAGACCGTTCTCAGAGAAACCTCAGAAACCTGTTCCACGACCTCAGGTGGGTTCACTGACATCCTGTCCAGGTGTGTTCAGACCACACAGACTGCCCAGGTGTGAAGTTCAGGTTACAGCAGATCTCAGAGGAAATCAGTTCAAACTGTTTCAGGTTCTACTTTTTATTCCTATGAGTCAAATCAGCTGATCGGCTGTGTGAGTCCTCACCTGTGAGTCTTCACCTGTGAGGAGCCGGAGCTCAGACTGAGACTGTTTCTGTAGTATCCCAGTTACTTGCAGGTAAATATCAGCTCCTGGCTAAACCAGCTGCAGTATTAACCAGTAACCTGGGACCTGGACCAGCCTTCACAGTCACTGAACAGGTGACAGCTGAATCTTTTTAAAAGAGTCATCTCCACCATTTGAATCACACAAACCTCCTGTGGATTATATTCTGTGGACTTTAATATGTGGTGTCTGTCAGCCTGGTGAAGACAGTGCGTCAGGAGCTTAGGAGATGTTTGGAGGTTATAGTTTGATCCTGGAAATGAACATATAAAAAAACTGTATCATCTGCTGACTGTTCTTTACATTAATGTTTATAAAGAAGGAAAACAAAGGAAGGAATCACTGAGTTCATAAGCGATTCAAGTACTTGAATAAACTTTAAGAGGTTTAAGATTGAATTAAGCTCTGTGATACTTTTAATAAATAAGGACATGATCGTCTGGATCTGTTGATTCTTCACTATTTAAAGAATCTACATCAGGTTTTTCTAATAATCATCATCCAGCTGTAACACCCTCTGTTCTCCTCCTCCTGTCCTTTCAGAATAAGTGCCAGGCTCTGCTCTTTGACCTGGTGACCAACCCTTATTTTGAAGTCTTCATGGTGGTGGTGATCTGCCTGAACGCAGTGGCTCTGATGGTGGAGACAGATGTGCTGACCGAAGAGAAAGAGGCAATTCTGTACTGGATCCACTTCATCTTCATCATCATCTTCTTCATCGAGTGCCTTCTGAAGATCATCGCGCTCCGACAGCACTACTTCTCCGACTGCCTGAACGTCATCGACCTCGTCATCGTTTCCCAGAGCATTGTAGGTGAGTCGCCCAGTTTTCATCTGGTGATGTCATCATCTGAGGCTGTTTCAGTTTCAACCAGGTCCAGACCAGCTCCAGACCAGGTTTTTTCTGACTAAGGTTTATTCTGGATGGACATCAGAGATAATCATATCCTGAATCTAAAAATAAAAGTATTGTCTGTGACTCGGTCAGGACTCCATAAAGAGGTGTGATTTTTAGATCTAAACTGCAGCCAAACTACAGGAACTAACAACACCTCCCGGCACCTGTACCTCGCACGGTACCTGTGCTCTTTGTGGACCTGTGAAACTGCAACTCTGCTGCAGCTGGTGCTACTCCTTATTTATAACCCAGAAGAAGAAGGTGTTTTAAATTTCTCTCTTTCTTTCTTCCAGGTATGTTCCTTGCTGACTTACTGACAAAGTATTTCTTCTCATTAAATTACGTGCTCCCTTTGCTCCGATTGGCTCGCATCAGTCGTATCATCCATCTTGTTCCCGGGACTCAGAGGATCCGGACGTTGCTTTTGGCCTTTAGGATGTCACTTCCTGCCCTCTTCAATATTTGCTTCCTCCTCTTCATCCTCATGTTCACCTTCTCCATCTTCGGCATGATCAGCTTCGGCCACATAAAGAATGGGGCCATGATCGACGACATGACTAACTTTGAGACTTTTGTGAACCAGCATGATCTGTCTGTTAATAATGACCATGAGAGCTGGATGGGACGGTCTGCTGCTTCCCATCCTGAACACACCTCCAGACTGCGATCCGTACATCGAGAACCCAGGATCGACCGTCAGAGGAGACTGTGGCAGCCCAATGGTCGGCATCATCTTCTTCATCTCCTACATCACTCTGTCCATCCTGCTGGTGGTCCAACTGTTTATCACCGTTGTCCTGGAGACCTTCAACATGGACGACGCCGAGCACCTGAGTGACGACGACCTGCAGATGTTTTATAAAACCTGGAGATGTTTGACCCTGATGCCTCACAGGTCATAGAATACAGGTCAGTCCTAGCCACATACAGTCCAAACTACATTACCAGAAAACAGAAATCTGACTCCCATCATGGAAAAATATTTTCCTGTTTTATCTCACTGATTAAACTTCAATAAATTCTTAGAAACTAAGAAGAAACTAAATCTCTCAGGACCTATACGGGATTCTAACTCTCAGATATTCTATGGGACTCAAAGATTATTCCAATCAAAGGATAGATTAGACTGAAATGTAATTTGAATCAAATGATCAAATTTATCATTCAGTGCTGAAGACTTTAATGACCTGAATAGGATTATTTCAGATTTTTTTTCATTGAGTTGGAGGAAGTTTTTAGACATCCAGCGGGCTGTCAGACTGCTGCTGGATCCAGATTTTATGGATGTGTCATCAGCATAGTAATGAGAGGAAATCTTATGGTTATGTGTTGTTCAGCCAAGTGGAGGCATGTACATAGAAACCAGACAGACCTTATCACAGAGCCCGGAGGAACTCCTCACTTGGGGTGGAGCAGCAGATCAGAAAGTGGAGATAACCTCTCATCAGTAGCGTCTGCACCTCCCACAGTGTCTCAGACCACAGATTAAGAGCCTAAGATCTTCTGTAAATCAGGACGGACCTCCAGGATCACCCCAAAGTAGATCAGACTCAGCGTTGTGCTTTGATTGAAATCCAGACTCTGTGGACCAAAATATGGACTGTAGTGGTCTCTAGTGGTCTATGATGGACCCTCCTGTGTTTTACAGTCAGCTGTCAGATTTCTGCGACGCTCTGCAGGAACCTCTGAGGACTCCCAAACCAAACACCATAAAACTGATCCACATGGATCTGCCTTTGCTTCCTGGAGACAAGATTCACTGTGCAGACATCCTGCTAGCGCTCACTGCACAGGTAATATTATTATTATTATTATTATTATTATTATTATTGTTATTATCAGTAGTAGAAGGAGGAGTGGTATTAATCTTAGTGTCATTAATATTATATGTGTGCAGGTGTTTGGTGATTCAGGAGAGATGGACTCTCTCAAAGACCGACTGGAGAGAAAGTTCACAACTGACAACTCGTCCAAGGTTCTGTTCTATTCTATTCTATTTTCTGTTTTGACTTTGTATCCAAACTGAGTGTTTTATTCAGTTCCCTGGAGGTGTTTAACGTTGCCTTTATTCTTGTGTAATTCTGCAGCAGGATATTGTTTCCATGAGCTACATCCACTAAACCCTCTGTCCTGAGTCTTTAAGTCGTGAGCGTCTCTAAAACTGCACAGAAAACACAGTAAAGAGACAAACTTCCTACCTGATGTCACAGATGTTTCCTGTTTCCTGCAGGTGCCGTATGAACCAATCAGCAGCACCCTGAGGAGGAAACAGGAGGAGGTGGCGGCGACGGTGATTCAGAGAGCATACAAGAAACTCCTCCTGCAGCACAGAGATGCTGAGGAGAGGGGGGCAGAGCCTGCAGGTGAAGCCTCAGGTGTTTAAGGCTCCTCCCACCCTCAACATCCCTGACTTCCTGTCAGACGAGAACCTCAGGGAGTCTGTTGTTGTAATGTTTCACCTTTCTCCTGTTTCTCTTTGGACAAACTGTGACACTCTTCTGTTTTATTTCTGTCTTCTTGTTTGTGTTGAGGGGTTTTCTCTGTGGAGCTGAGTTCCTGTGTCAAACAGATACATTTCATTTAACCATTAATCCATGTTAGTAAGACGTATCTAACACTTATTACTGTGGCTGATGTGCTGTCGACCATTAATCCCTTTAGTTTCATCAGACTGATCATACAGTGTTTTTAATGTCTTCAGGAGACGGATACTTTTTGATGGACACTGAAGATGACCAATCACAGAGCTTCACTTTGGTGTGACATCATTCACAAACAGTTCAACCACTATCTTGGTATTGTTCTGGTGTCAGCATACTAACATGCTCACAGTGACAATGTTCATCATCCTAGTTTAGCTTGCTAACATTAGCTAATTAGAGCTGAGGCTGATGGGAACATCGTTAGTTCTGCAGGTCATAAACCAAAGTATGAGACAGACTAACATGTTGACCTGATGATGGCGCTAGACATAAAGTCAGAGACTAAACTAAACTAAACTGGGTCAGATCAGACCACAGAAACATGTTGAGTTTGTTGGACGACAGTAGACTGATTAAAACCTGTGCACGTTCACAGTTATACTAATATTTCAAATATTATTTTCTCAAACTTTTCCCTCTTTAGCTTCATATGATTAAATCTGTATTGTAATCTTGTATCTGACTGTGGCCTCATACTCTGCCACCAAAGTCCAGAGAAAATGCTCCAGTGCTGATGATGATCATGGCCTTAATGTGGTTATTTTACATTTCATCATTAATCTACAGATTCATTTAACCATGTATTAGATATATCCTCTAACAATACTCACCCTCATGTATTGATCAGCTGGTTAATAACCAACTATCAACAGTTTATTTGTGTGTTTCTTCTTCACAGAGACAGTTTTGTCTGTGTGGATCAGGACAATTATTTTTTGTGTTACAAGCTTTCTGAAAGTTTAAATATAACTTAGTCCTTTTCTAATTAAAATGTACTGATTTGCATAAAAGTCCAGAGCATCTGAAAATTTGATAAAACCAGGTTCAAACGTCTTGTTTATGCTGTTGACATTTTAGAGTCAAAGGTTTTTACAGAGGTGAGTTTTCATTTTTTTAAAAATCAGTTTTCTCCATGTCCCTCCACCCCCCAACAAAAACCTCCCACCACCTCATGTTCAGTTTTACAGATCAACCACTGATCATTTTTTTACTTTTTCATTCTTTATTTTACAGTTTTGATGCTGTTGTTTTCTTGTAAAATGTAATCAAACAAATAAATTCAGTTCTATACACTTTATGTTGAAAGGAGATGTTTGGTCTTTTGGGAACTGGGTGTGTCTCTAATAATTATTGTAATGACCCCCGGGCCTCTGATTGGCTGCCTGTGGCCCTGTGATCAGCAGCTGGTTAGATGAAAGTTTGTGTCAGTGTGAGTGAAACATGGAGAGGAGGAGGAGGCTTTAGTGTCTCAGTCATGGATTTCTCTCAGAACTCGCTCCGGTTCTTCTGGTTCTTCTGTTTGTTTCTTCCTCCTTTCTTCTTCCTTGTCCGGACGCTTCGACGTGCGGCTTGCTGACGGACTGACACCTGGCTCCGGCTTTATGCTGCTCAACGCCTCGGTGGGACTGGGTTGGATCTATTGCATTAACCGGGATTTATTTATCGTCAAAGGTCAAACTCTGGCCAATCACGTGGAGC
This sequence comes from Lates japonicus, assembly GCA_033238685.1. NCBI lineage: Eukaryota > Metazoa > Chordata > Actinopteri > Centropomidae > Lates > Lates japonicus. The sequence goes on along the minus strand of BRZM01000408.1, from coordinate 22,062 downwards.
TTTACTGGCCGGTGGTTCCTCCATTAGACACTGACAGAGAGGAGATCAGTGAGGGGGGATGTGAGGAGGTGAGGCTCTGTGTGGAGACCAGAGTCAACAACCAATCAGCTGTTGAGAACGGGTTCCTGCCCAGGTCACCTGACAGCAGTCAGCAGCCAATGAGACCACGAGGTGAAGATCATAAACCTGCTGATCAGTCAGGATGCTCTTTCTCTGATGTTAAATGATATTTGTTTGTTTTCAGGGATTTTGAAGACCAAGACCCCCCCCCCTTCCTACATCCTACATCGCCTGGTCTTCCCCCTTCCCCGTGTGCTCCCTCCACAGTGATGAACAGGAAGACCTTCCTCTGCCCTGCCCCCTCCTCTCCCACAAATCACAGCCTTTGTCAGGTTGTTGGTGCAAACAGTATCCCAGTTAAAGTCATCCCTCCTCTTCCCCCGCCTCTTTCACCATGGCAACAGTACAATGGAGTTACCATGGTTACCAGGACGATGCTGACAGCAGCGAAGGAAGAGATACATAAGTCAGAGTGAGTTTATGTTAAGAGAAGTTTTCTTTCCAAAATGTCCTTTTTCGTTTTTATTTTCAGCATCAGATTGTAAATCTTTTTTCTTATTGTTTTCATGTTTGTATTTGCAGCATTTACACTTGAAATGTATTTGTAATGCATTTACACTGCTCACACACGACTGCTCAACGAGACACCCGAGCTGTCTGATTGTGAAGTTCGCAGATGACACAGCTGTGGTTGGACGCATTACCAACAATGACGAGTCCAACTACAGGCAGGAGGTGGAACAGCTGGAGGGTTGGTGCAGAGACAACAACCTCTGTATCAATGTGAAGAAGACCAAGGAGATGATCGTGGACTTCAGGAGGGGCAGACACCTCCCTCCTCCCCTGCACATCGGAGGGACTGCGGTGGAAGTGGTCTCCAGCTTCAGGTACCTGGGCATACACATCTCTGACGACCTCACCTGGAGCACCAACACTTCCTGCCTGATTAGGAAGGCACATCAGCGCCTCTACTTCCTCAGGAGGCTGAGGCGCACCAGATTGGGGACCTCAATGGCAAAGGACTCTGATATTGTTGTTGTGTCTTTTTCATTTACTGTGAAATTTCTATATTTATATTACTGCATATTCTATTTTATACTTTTATACTTAGTAGTTATTTATTCTGTATTGGCTTGCACCAGGGCCAGAGTAACTTATTTCGTTTCACCTCATGTTCACATGTGTTGGAATGACAATAAAGCTCCTTGAATCCTTGAATCCTTGAAATATGAATTTTACATTTTATTATTTTATTAATGTGACTTTCTGTTGGTTTTCAGTTGCAGTGATGAAACTTCCATCTGAAAATTCTAACCAACAACTCTTCACCTCCAGAGACGAACCTGAAGCTGTAGAAACAGGAAGTAGAGAAGAAGAACATCAGAGCAACTGAGTTTGTTGGGTACAAAGATGGAGGTCAAAGGTCAGTGACTGAACGTCTTGTTGCTGCAACTTGACAACTTGATATTAATAAATATTATTATTATGAGGTGAGGCAGAAATCACAGGGAGGCTGAAGGAGTAAACACAGCAGGCAGGCCACACACCTGCTCCACCTGGTTATAGACAGAGTGTGCCAACACTGAGCCAGCATTCAGCCAGCATTCAGCCAACACTCATTTGACACTCAGCTAATGCATTCAGGTGATACACCTTGCTAGAAATAACTGGACATTGAGAGCTGCCCTAAAGCTCTTATTTCTGCTCTGAGGAGTGGGACTCAACAGGACAGAGTTCCACTGTGTGGATAGAGGATTTTAATGCTGTGGTGGACTTAAGAAAATATAAATTAATTGTTGCTGTGTAAATGTGACAGTTAGTCATGATTATTTCTTATTATTATTGTAATCTGAAGCACGTTTTTCTTCTCCTGAGACAATAAAATCAAGTTTGACCTCAATTATCAGCCAAAATAACAAAGTGACACATTTCAGCTTCTGAATGAACAGACCAGACGCAGCACTTTGTTTCTCAGGTACAGTTTTATTTTACTTTTTCAGTGTTTCCATGATGACTCTAATAGTAAGAGTCCATGATGCGCCTCATGCTCATGAACCTCATGTTGCCCATGCCCATGTTCATGAAGCTCCTGTACTCTCCAGGCCTCATGTACATCATCCTGCCTCTGTAGTGGGGCTGCTCGTACATCAGCCAGTGTCCGTCCATCACGTGACATGACATGCAGTTGGACATGCGGTAACGATCCATGAATGTTGTCGCAGTCGTTCATCAGCTCGTACATCTGGCCTCCAAAGTTCTCCCTCTCATAGATCCTCATCCTGTATGACCCACGGTACTGAAACACATCAGCAATCAATCATCAGTTATTAGTCAGTATTGATTAGTGGTGTGTTTGGGTACAAAGAAGGACTTGATTTCCTGCAGTCCTCAGACTACATATCCAAAAGTATGTGGACACCCAGAGAAAGTATTGACACTGAGTCGTACTACCTGAAAAAAATCAGCACTTGAATACAAAAGATCAGAGATTTAGTGTGTGTCCACTGACTAAACCCCTTAAAAATGATCCCTCATTAAAAAGAAAAGTCAGTGCATGACATCATCTTAATTTACAAGGTCCAAATTCCTTCATGAATGAGCTGCTGCTGATGGTGCTTGTTTATCTCTGCATCACATCACTGATCAGCGAATGTGTTTATGGGTTATTACATGTTGAATATACATCTGTTCATTCAGTGGCTAGAGTCAAGTAGCATCAAAGCTTCTTACTTTAACTGAAAAAAACTCCTTTAACATATTAAAATCCATGAATTTGGTGTCAGCTCCTATTGTGTCGGATCGTGTGGTTGTACTGTAATGTGATTGGCTGTGTGGTTACCATGGGGATCATGCGGCAGGACCTGATGCAGTCATTCATTCCCATCATGCTCATATAGTCGGCGTACTCGCCCCTCCTCAGGAAGTACTGGTTGCCCATGAAGTTGGTGCGGTCGTAGACCATGAAGCAGCCTCTCTCCACCCTGCAGGAGTGACACCTGCTCAGGTAGGATGACATGTCGGCACAGTCACTGCTGCACTCGTAGGAACGGCCCTGGAAGTTCCTGTCCTCGTAGAAGATGATCTGGTGGAGACGGGTGTGAATAAAGTGTTAAGGTTTTACTGACTGATGGAGGAGTCAGGGGTCATATGACAACTCCTGAGGTCACATGATATCCAGCTGTTAACAGCTCATTGGAGACGAAAGGTTCAGGTTTGATCAGAATTAATCATTGATCATCAATACACACGGTTAGACTTCTGTCAACTCACTCTGATGTGAAGTTTAATGGTGAGATCAAGGTGGCTGCAGTGCATGATGGGAGACCTACAGTGGCTCCACTGATTTCATTCTTCATTAAGAGAAGTTCAAATCTGAGGATTGTTAAACTCATAGGATGTTTCAGTCCTGATGGATCAATAATGAAAACTCTTGTGTTTCTGGATTAGCCTCAGATGTGAATGAATGAAAGAATCAAATTAGCGATCAGTCATGATCAATAAATATCTTTCAGTCATAAATGACTTTTAAATTTTATTCTCTGATGAGCTGAAACCAATAGTTAATTAATAAATTCATTGATTGACAGAAAATTAACTTGCGACTATATTGATAATCAAATAATTGTTTCCTTTTTTTTGACAATGACGGTGTTACCTTGACGTTTCATACAGTAACTGATTGATCAGTTATTGGAGAATATGATCCGATAATAATGATTAGTTTACACTGACTATACTTTATAATAACTGTATAGTAATGATAAGAACATGATGACGTGTTGGATCATCGACACTGATCCACTTTATAAAATCATTGATCCTCTTCCTGATAGAACTGATAGATATGATAATGTGAGAGAGTCATGTGACCTTTTCAAAATAAAATGTGTAACGAGGGTTTGAGTGCAGTGATGCATGCTGGGACTTACCCTGCTCATCATGTTCATGTCGGTGGCGGACATGTTGCTGGCGTGTTGTTGGCGTGCTGTGCTGATGGAGGTGGCCTGCCTTCACACCTGTGTGAGCTCACAGCTTTTATACACCTGAGTGTTGGTGTCTGCTTTGTGTGTCAGAGTGCTGAGTCAGCACATGTGTCTCTGTCACACACAAAGCCTTTTTGTGAAAGGGTTAACAATGAGCGTGTGAGGCCTTCAGCTGCTGCTCTCATCAATACCAACACTTTGTTTAACCTGTTCAACACTAAAGAACGTACCTGTCTGCACCTTTAAACACTTTAACATGAAATCCTTTTAACATCATGTTCTAGCTCTTTATTCACAGTAACTGAGGTTTGTAGGTGTTTTCATTGAACACTGATGTTGTGTGTCTGTTGTGAGGATGTGGAGCCTCACAAACTCAGCTGGATGAAAACTAACATTTATCCGTGGAAAACAAACTATAATATTGTGAATTCCTCTGAATGAAAGTGATGAAGCTGTGACTCTTCACAGACCTGACAGAGGAAACAGCTCCAGCTGCTGGAAACACAGGTCACTGACCTCTGACAGCTGTTGAAACATCAGGACATCAGGACGTCAGAATGTCAGGACATCAGGACATCCTGATCAGGATGTTCAGGAGGATGTCAGTATATGGGGACATCAGGACATCAACAGTGCAGTATAATAAGCAACAAAGATGTCACACAAAAACTTTGGTTCATCTTTTAAGCGACCCCAAACAGACAGATTTGTCACTCGACTGCTTACAAGCACAGATGAGGGTTTGTTCTGATGAAGGTTTAGTCTGAAACATTCGGCCTCCAGTGGTTTTATGTCTCTAAAGAAATTATTCTGTTTTTCACTTGTGTATTGACAAAGTAATTTTATTACTGATGTGACATATGTTTGACATTTCAGGTGGAGAAGCAGTTCTTTATGTGGAGGACCATCATGCTGGAGGATGTCCTGATGTTTTCTACTGGATGTTTGCTCCAGCCACTGGATGGAGCCAAAGGGTGGAGGTTAATACCTTCAGTCTTTGTTCAGTCTCCCACAGCAGAAGACTAATGACTCTTTGCGTGTGGTGATAGGTACAGCTAAATATGGCAACATCATACTGGTTGTTCTGTAAGTACACCTGTCGTTTGGAAAAACGTTACCTTTTCTCTCCATGAAGCTGAAACTGCTTCCTGGTTCTAACATGCAATGAAATGAACAAACTGCACAACAATAACAATTACTCAGTTATTTGACTTAATATTTTCCACATCATTTTCTGAAGGATGTGCATTAAAATGTGACTTTAACAAAATATGTTACACCTGTTTGCTGTTGTGCAAAATTAACATCTAATGATAAAATGCAGTAATTATCAGTCATGTCTGAAAAAATGATGGAAACTGTTCTGAACACAATAAACACACAAATCACTGATGGTTTGTGGATTGGAAACATATATTGTATAATAGGAGACTGTCCCTGACAGGAAGTCTGTCAGGGACAGAGGGAAAAACAAAATCTCACCTTTTACAGATTTTTCCATACCATAGACCAGAACATGATTGATCTCCGATTCAAAATCAGCCTGATATTAAAAGTAACAAGCCATCCACAAACAGACACTGATACAACTTCAGGATGAACCTGGGTCTGTTTACAGCTGCCTCAGAAAGAAAGTAGTTGAAGACAGAAAGCGAGAGAGCAGCTTATGGAAAGTAGAAAGACACACAAAAGAAGCTGAGTGTCCAGATGACCTCAGATTTCGTTACTGCCTACGTCAGTTCTGCCAGAAGGTTGATATCCTCGTCAATACATTGGTTACTTGGTTGGTTTTCCTTGGACAGAGTCTTCTGCCCAGCATATTACTGTTATTACCCAGAAAACTCTATCTAGTTATTTCCAAAGGAATCCCTGTCACTTGTCAGTGTGTCTGATCACTACAGTTTTATTAAATATCATCGAATATCATAAGAAATCATTCTGAAACCATAATTAAAAGATAACATTTAGAAACTGCTGCAGAGTTAGGATTCACTGAGCTGTAGATGAAATGTTTGATACCTTCACTGGCTGACACCCTCCATAAAGTTCAGATGAAAATAAAACAAGTCTCATGTTAAAGTAAGGCCTTAGATGAACAAAGATATTTGTGAATTAAAGCAGAAAGAACATGGAGGGAAACCAAGCTGGAGATAAACCACAGTTTGTACTGGGAGACAGATTCACTGACAGACTGACAGGTTCTTCTGCTCAGACATCTGAGGAAACACGTTCTTTCTTTTTGCCTTTAAGAAAACCTTTTAATCAATTTCTTACCTTTCTCAATAAGAACAGTAAGAAAAGTTCAGATCCAGTTTTACATCCAACCACAGAAACAGCCTCTGGTCAGAACTGATCTCAGACTCTGACCTGAATCAAAAGTCATTTAACATCATACAACCTCCAACAATGGGTTGCTTCTTTAAACTGGTTTCCATTCAACAGAACTGAGAGAAAAAAGTTTTATTATTATTTTCATTATCATGATTATTATTATTATAGAATTGTTAGGTTATGGAGAGTTAATGTATGTGATACAATAGAGATATGTAGTTAATGATGATATATTTAATGTTTTCCTCTGGTTTTATCAGTTGTTCTCTGCTGTTTAAAGTTTTCTACTGTACAAATCATGTTTGTCTCTGACAATTGTTGGAAGAAAAGATCCTCACTCCCCCCCCCCCCCCCCCCCCCCCCCCCCACCCACCCCCACCCCCACCCCCACCACTGACAGGTACAGCCTCAGGCTACGTTTCTCTCAGGTGTGCTGTTACCTGCCCAGATATGTTCATTCTTTCAGTGGCAACAGCAGCAGGTAAGTTCACATTCACTCGTTTTAACACATTAAAGATTTTTAATAAATCATTGATCATTACTGTTCATTAACAGTCTGTGAACGACCATTTCATGATGATTGATGATTGATTGATTGACAGTCACAGTGGTTCCTGTTTAAATCAATGTGTCTGAAATATGAAGTTATGAGCAGAGCTGTGTTTGCTGCAGAGTCACTGCAGGTTCCCAAACTAAATGTTTAATATTCATGTCAGAGGTTTTAAAATGACCACACTGTGAAGCTGTCTGTCTCTCATCTTATACAGGTGTGATAGTACGACAGGTGAAGGCGACAGTGAAAGCTAAAGGATGCTAACTTGAATTCAGCCAGTTAGGGTTAGATTTCCAATTTAGTGAAAAGGAAAAATATTTTTATTCTGAGAATGTATGACGTGATAAAGTTATGGATATGCCTGTACTCTGACATCCCAACTGCACATTATACACTAAATCAAACTGTCTGAACTCTGACGTGAACTGGATTCATTTATTTCACCAACTTTGCTCAGCTCAGGGATTTCTGAGCATTAACACACAATAATGAAACGCTTATTGATTAGGTTCTGTATAAAGATATATAGAGTTAGATCTATAATACTCTACTTCACATGTTCCAGACAGTTTAATCCAGTTAATAATCTGAGTCAGCATGTACCTGTTCTCCTCAGCTGTTCTGCTGAATTCACCTCCTCCTCCAAATGACCTGAAACCTCCAGATGGAAGATTTGTTGTTGTGTAGATGATTTGACAGAACATTTATTGTCAGAGGTTCAGTGAGCACAGTAACGTGGTGTCAGAGTATCTGTGTCAGGTGAGATTAGGTGGGGTCGTCACCTGAACAATAGAAGAAGGAAGGTGTAGTAATTGGAGAATGTGAGGGAGATTTCTATAAGTACAACAACAGAGAGATGTTTTCAGATTAAACACACAATGAATTCAAATACGATCAGATAATATCATGTATCACATACATGGACGTGTGTTTATATGGAGGAACTCTGGGTTAAAATATGCTCTTATCAAAGGTTTTTAACATTCTAACATCATTAAATTTAAAGAACATGTTGTTTGAATACAGTAGATGGATAATAAAGAATTAATGCTGACAGAGGTTAACCAACCATCAGAACAGCAGAAACCAAACTCTGAAACAGTGGTTTCTAAACCTGCTCAGCTTCATTATATGAATAAACTGCAGCAGACAGAGTCAGACTGTCGTTACCATCAGAGAAGTGTGTGTGTTGATCTAAAGCTGAGCATCAGAACAGTTCTCAGAGTTTCTTTAGAAACACTCTGGCGTTCAATAAATCCCCACAATTACAGCTGAGGCCCAGACATTCCCCTCAAAGTTCATCAGTCCCTTCAGGCTTCACAGTTTACTGCTGTATGAACAGGCTCATCGTTACTGAGGATTCACATTCATACTGAACCAGAGCCAGAGAAACCTGGTCCAGGTCTGGTTTGGTTCAGTTAAATCAGAATTTAGAAACATCAACTGAAATAATAAAGTTATTAAAACTGATGAGTTGGAAAACAACAGCTTTGGTTTAATGGAAAATATTTTTAGCACACATTCAACAGCACACATTCAGATGACACAGAGTGATCCTGGAGGGTTAGCTGTTAGCTGTAGCCACATGCTAACAGTGTTAATAAAGATTCAGTTTGTGTTTGAATGTAAAACCACAGTTTGTCTGCAGATTGAAGACACACACACACACACACAGTAACACACAGGTGAACAGGTGATGTAGGTGTGTATCAGTGTTATGTCAGCTGTCGTTGTTGTGATGTTTGTGTTCAGATCTGACCTCAGATCAGTTCTCTGATAATAAATCACACACTAACTCATCAATCATTGATGAGAAATTATCTTTAATTGTTCCACCAGAGATCAGCAGGAGTCAGGAGGAGGAGGAGGACAATATGATCTTCATCTTCATCAGTGAGTCACATTATTCTCTCTTTTACCTCATATATAATCACATATATAACCTCATATGTGATAACATATGATAACATATATAATAACATAATCTGTATGATAACATATTATATACAGAGCATGTTGTGGCTCTGATGTTTTCGTTGACTATTTCTGATTCTTCTTTCCAACATGAAGAACAGACACATCTGAGATCATCACATCATTTAAAACCTCTCTGACCCGTCTCTGTCTCTGCAGTTCTTCTTCCAGTGGCTTCACTCCAGGACCTCCAGGACCTCCAGGACCAGTGTCCCGGCGGGTCCTGTAACCCACAGCTGGGTGACCTGATGGTGGGTCGAGCTGCTCAACTCTCAGCCTCATCGACCTGTGGTCTGAATGGACCTCAGAGCTACTGCATCATCGGATACCTGGAGGTCAGAGGTCACAGTAGGACACGGGTGGGATGGGGGGGTCTTTTTACTGTCTTTTTCCAAGTTTAATTATGAATTTTTAGTCAGATTATATACACACATACAGAGAGTTCAGATTTGTCCACCTTCTCCACTTGTTGTAGATTAGTTTTATTGTTGTTCCTCAGTATTAGTCTTCAGTCCTGGTCCAGTCTCTCCTGGATCTGGTCAGTCTGTCTCAGTCCTCCTGTCAGATCTTCTCTGGTCTCAGTCTTGTCTTTGGTCTTTGATTGGTCCACTCAGGGACAGTCAGAGTTGTTGGCTGTGAAGGTGAACCCCAGTCTCAGGTCCTGGACTCTGGATCAGGAGTGTTTTTCTGTAATGATGGTGGATCACTGAGCAGCTGAACATGAAGCAACAGACAGAGAATAAACTGCAGCTGAACTCCGACTGACTGATGTGTTTCTGGCTCCTGCTCTGACTTTCATACTGAAACATGTTCTGATCTGTCACTTTATTATCTGCTCTCTCCACCCTCAGGATCATTACTGCATTTTTCCTCTTTCAACTCATCTCTTCATTCTTTAGGATCTTCACTCTCTCACACTCATGTTTCATTAAAACACACTTTTCTGTTTCACAGAGTAAAACTTTTTTCCCAGTTCATGACAGGACATTCATGACATTCATATATTCATATTTTATCTTAAAGATTCATTGACATTTATCAGTCAATGTCTCGACAGAGTTTTCATTTTGAATAGTGATCATCAGTTTTGTGTTGCTTTAAACCTTCACTCCTTCACAAACCCTGACCTCATTCATTTCATTACTTTAATTTATTAATTGATTTAATCAATTTAACTCCTCCTTTCTGTCTTCATCCATCAGGAGGAGCAGAAGTGTTTCACCTGTGACTCTCGTCTGCTGTATGATCGCTACAGCAACCCCAACAGTCACCGCATCGAGAACATCATCACGACCTTTGACCCCGAGAGAAAACTGAAGTGGTGGCAGTCTGAGAACGGTGAGTTTAAAACATCATGTGACCACAAAGTTGAAAACTTTCCAATCAGAGAAGATTACTCACCTGAACTAAAAGGTTCACGTTTGAACCATTTTATTCATTAATAAAATAATGAATTCAACATGTTTATGAACTCATCTGTGGCAGGCGTTCATCAGGTCAGCATCCAGTTAGACCTGGAGACAGTGTTCCAGTTCAGTCACCTGGTCCTCACCTTCAAGGTAAAACACACACACCTGTTCAGGTGAGTTATTAATGACCATAGGTGTTGACTCAGTGACTTTAAACCACTGACAGGTGAAGAACACTGGGAAACTCTGAGTCCTTCATTCATTGAACCCCCCACCTGAACACTGTAACACCCCCCCCCCCCCCCAGCAACAGCCTTAAAACATGGTTTGATGGCCATTCAACATGTGAACTGATTTTTTTTTTAAATTATCCTGTGATGTCACTTCCTGTTCCGGCTCTCTGCAGAGTTTCCGTCCAGCGGCCATGTTGGTGGAGCGATCGAAGGATTTTGGTCGAACTTGGAAAGTTTTTCGTTACTTTGCAGACGACTGCTCGCTTCATTTCCCGTCAGTGTCAAGTGATCTGGCCGACAGCATTGATGACATCATCTGTGACAGCAGATACTCTGGATCAGAGCCGTCCACCGACGGAGAGGTCACACACACTGTGTATACATATATGTGTGTGTTTTTTTCTGAGTATAAATCTGGGTTATATTCAGAAGATGTTTTCTTCTGTTCATCCACCAGGTGGTGCTGAAAGCGCTGGATCCTATCTTTGAAATACAAAACCCATATTCACCAAACATCCAAGGTGAGGTTTAACACCAGAGAATCCTGCTGTCTGATTGGCTGTTGACTGCTAAAGTCATGTATGTTCAAAAGTTCATGTTTGAGCAACATCATTAACCTGCATCATGTTTATATAACAGACAGAGAGATGGCATTAAACCTGTTTTTCCTCAGATCTGATCACTCTGACCAACATTCGGGTGAACTTCACTCGTCTGTTCACACTTGGTGACACGCTGCTGAGTCGAAGACGCAGGAACCCTCAGAACAAATATTACTACGCTCTGTATAACATGGTGGTCCGAGGAAGCTGCTTCTGTAACGGACATGCCAGCCGGTGTACACCTGTGGACGGAGGACGGGGGGACGTCTTCACCCAGACTGGCATGGTACGCACCAGGACCAGTACAGATAAGTCCAGCAGTCCTGCTCTCTGACTGCAGATGTATCATCATGTCTGCAGAGGTTTGGTGAAGGGGAAACTTTTCTTTCAGTATTAAGATGAGACAACATAAATAAATTCAGACTGAGTAAGAAATTCAATACTTGTCAAATAAAAACTAACAAATTCAGAAATCTAAAGGGTGAGAATGTGAAACCTGTAAAGTATGAAACATCCAGTCTGTTAGATCTGTCTGTTTTAAAAGAGCTGTTTGTAAGTTTTCTCTGTTGTTGCTGCAAAGAGCTTCAACCATCATTGTGTTAACAAGAGGTTAGAATACATGGTCTGAGCAGCGACTTCTTCAGGACTGGAGGCTACAGTGAACCGCTATTAGAAAGTGATGACACGGGCTGTAACTAGCTGGTAAGCATGCTAACTGCAGCAGAAGAGAAGAGGTGATAGTGATAGAAAATATTAACATAGTTTCCCCTCTGGGCTCAGCTGTTGGTGAGTAAAGAAATGAAGTTTGATGCTGAACTCACAACGTTTCTTCAGACTGGTAAATAAAGAGCTGCTAATGCTAACGCTAGCTACAAAGCAATCGCAACAACTTACAAATAGCTCCTTTAAACTTTATTCTAATATTTCTACACATTTCCTCCAAATATTTATTTTGTTCTTTTAGAGAAAATCAGTATCATCAGTGATTTGACGTTTGTTGTGAGACGTCTCTTTGTTGTTGGAACAGATGAAAAGGTGGTGAGTGATTACAACAAACTAACACCTGAGCTCTCAGGTGATGTCTGCAGGTAAAGATGTGTTCTTCTCTTCAGGTTCATGGTCGTTGTGTTTGTCAGCACAACACTGCCGGAGAGAACTGTGAGAGATGTCAGGACTTTTACCACGATTCCCCCTGGAGGCCTGGAGGAGAAAACACAGCTGACATCTGCAGGAGTAAATTCATCTTTTCCTCTTCAGATCGTTCATCAGTGAAAAATAAAAACATCTGTTGATTTTTTCCTAATTCAATTTTTTAATTACACTTTGTTCTAAATAACTTTAAACACACACATATATTTCCAATAAGGACACTGTCACTCAAACATGTTTGTATTTATATAACATATTTTTTACTCTGTTCAGTAACACTAAGCTGTATTAATATAAAATTTAGTTTAGTTTCAGTATTTTTCATTTTCTCTTGTTTTTCAGGAAAGACTTATTTTGTTGTTCCTTCAGAATAAATTCAGATAGTTTTCTGATTGTGTTGTTTTTCATTCATGTTGTTGTCAGTTTGTGACGCTGCTGTTTCTCTCAGGATGTAACTGTCACGGTCATTCCGACTCGTGTCACTTCGACGCAGCTCGTTTTGAGGCAACGGGCGGCGTGAGTGGCGGTGTGTGTGATGACTGCCTCCATGACAGGACGGGGCCTCAGTGTGAACAGTGTCGACCTTTCCTGTATCAGGACCCACAGAGAGCGACAGATGACCCACACGCCTGCATACGTACGACAACCGCTTCATTCAGTCACTCTGAGGAAACAAGTCAAGTCAAGTCAACTTTATTTATATAGCAGAAGTTATCTTGAGGCAGTGTACATATAGAGCAGGTCTAGACTGTACTCTTTATGCAGACACATTTTATCAACCTGAGGAGCAGCAACTGTTCTCTGCTACAGCTCAACAGAGTATTGATCACTGATCACTGATCAAAGAGTATTGATCACAAATCATTGATCACTGATCAGAAAACACTGATCAGAGAGCACTGATCAGAGAGTATTGATCACAGAGCACTGATCAGAGAGTACTGATCAGAGAGTATTGGTCACAGAGTATTGATCACAGAGCATTGGTCACAGATTATTGATCACAGAGCACTGGTCACAGAGTATTGATCAGAGTGAGAGTCACAGTTCTGCGTGTGCAATGGAAAACAAATGTATTAAATACAACAGAGGGCTTTAACTATGAATTAATAAATAAATATTCAGCAGCAGTCACTGAGGAATGAAGATCGTCTGACTTTCAGAGAGAAAACACAGCTCAACATGTCTGTGTTGTAGAAACTTTTAAAATGAAACACCTCCATCACTTCAATACAACATCATGACTCCAGGTTTATGTTGAAGTAACTTAGAAGTTATTGTCTCTGTAGCCTCATCCTGCTTTTTACACAAACTGCTTCAGTCAATGAAGCAGGTGTGGGAGGAGGTGTTTCAGTGTGATGAGGTAATCTGACATTATGATGTCGTGATGATGTAACAGCTGCTTCCTGTGTTTCAGCGTGTGACTGTGACCCGGCCGGGTCTCATGGCGGAGGTCTCTGTGACACTCAGGACGGTCGATGTCTCTGTAAAGACAACGTGGAGGGTCGGCGCTGCGATCGTTGCAAACACGGCTTCTTTGGTCTGAGAGAGGATGTGCCTGCTGGCTGCCAGGGTGACAAATAAACTTTATTTACACAAACAGTCTGATGATGTCACACGTTGAAGTTTAAGATGCTGCTTTAAGGTTTGTTTATCATGTGGGTCTGATGGTTTCTGTGTGTGTGTGTGTGTTTCAGCGTGCAGGTGTCATGCTTTGGGAAGCATCAGGTCATGTGATCAGGTGACAGGAAATTGTGAATGTGACCGTCTGGCGAGCGGGCCCTTGTGTGATCGATGTGTGGTAGGTTTCATCTTAAAAGAGCAGTGACCTCTGGTGGCCGCTGCAGAAAACTACAACACACTGAGCTGGTTTTATAAAACACTTAAAAGAATCAGAATCAGAATAGACTTTATTGCCAAGTAAGTTTGCACATACAAGGAATTTGTCTTGGTATATTGGTGCTAAAGGACAGTTATAGTAAAAGAAAAGAGTGAAGAGCAAGAAGCAAGAACTATATTTACAAGGAACATAAATATACATAATTAAAAAGTAAAGTGTAGAGTGCAAAAATGTTAGAAGGTGGCAGTGATTGTCCGGATGTGCGTTAATGTAACGCATAGATGTACGTTAATGTAATGTGTAGTGGGGGGTGGGGGGGTTATAGTCTGTGACGGTCTGTGTGTGTCTGTTGGGGGGGGGGCTAGATCTTGTTGAGGAGCCCAGTTGCAGACAGGAAGAGACTGTTCTTGTGGCGTGAGGTCTTGGTTTTGGGGAACCGCAACCTCCTGCCAGAAGGGAGTGTCCTGAAGAGTTTGTGACCAGGGTGAGAGGGATCGGCCACGATCTTTCCTGCCCGCCTCAGGGTCCTGGAGGTGTACAGGTCCTGGAGAGAAGGCAGGTTACAGCCAATCACCTTCTCAGCAGACCGGATGACACGCTGCAGTCTGCCTCTGTCCCTGGCAGTAGCAGCAGTGTACCAGATGGTGATGGAGGAGGTGAGGATGGACTCAATGATGGAGGTGTAGAAGTGCACCATCATTGTCCTTGGCAGGTTGAACTTCTTCAGCTGCCGCAGGAAGTACATCCTCTGCTGGGCTTTCTTGATCAGGGAGCTGATGTTTAGCTCCCACTTGAGGTCCTGGGTGATGATGGTCCCCAGGAAACGGAAGGACTCCACAGTTCTGACTGGGGAGTCACACAGGATGATGGGGGAGGGTGAAGCTGTGTTCTTCCTGAAGTCAACAACTATCTCCACTGTCTTCACAGCGTTGAGCTCCAGGTTGTTTTCACTGCACCACATAACCAGCTGATCAATCTCCCTCCTTTAGGCAGACTCATCCCCACCAGAGATGAGCCCAATGAGGGTGGTGTTGTACAGGGAGAAGAGTAGAGGGGAGAGAACACAGCCTTGAGGGGAGCCGGTGCTGATGGTCCGAGAGTCAGAGATGTGTTTTCCCAGCTTCACATGCTGCCTCCTGTCCAACAGGAAGTCTGTGATCCACCTGCAGATGGAGTCAGGCATGCTCAGCTGGGAGAGCTTGTCCTGTAGCAGTGCTGGAATCATGGTGTTAAAGGCGGAGCTGAAGTCCACAAACAGGATCCTGGCGTAGGTTCCTGGGGAGTCCAGGTGCTGCAGGATGAAGTGGAGGGCCATGTTGACTGCATCGTCTACAGACCTGTTGGCTCTGTAGGCGAACTGCAGGGGGTCCAGGAGTGGGTCGGTGATGGATTTAAGGTGGGACAGCACAAGGCGCTCAAATGACTTCATTACCACAGAGGTCAGGGCGACGGGTCTGTAGTCATTAAGTCCTGTGATCCTTGATTTTTTGGGGACAGGGATGACAGTGGAGGCCTTGAAGCAGGCTGGCACATGGCATGTCTCCAGTGAGGTGTTAAAGATGTCTGTGAACACTGGAGCCAGCTGATCAGCGCAGTGCTTCAGGGTGGATTGTGAGACAGAGTCTAGCCCAGCTGCCTTGCGGGGGTTCTGTCTCTTGAAGAGTCTGTTGACGTCTCTCTAAGGTGTGAAGCTTTGGAGAGGCCCTGACCCCTGATGTGCTGGGGGAGGGTGAGAGGGTGGTGTGGTGGGGCTGGGAGATGGTGTAGCGGGGGATGGTGTCAGGACTGTCGCGTTGTCTTTGAAAGCGGCAGTAGAACTCATTCAGGTTGTTGGTCAGGCGTGAGTCGTTCGTGGAGTGGGGGACTTTGGGCTTGCAGTTCATGATCTGTCTGAGCCCTCTCCAGACAGAAGCAGTCACCTGCTGAGAACTGGTGTTGTAGTTTCTCAGAGTACAGGTGTTTGGCTTCTTTCACTGCCTTGCTGAACCTGTACTTTGACTCCCTCAACCTGTCTCTGTCCCCACTCCTAAACGCTTCCTCCTTCTCCAGCCTCAGCTGTCTGAGTTTGGCTGTGAACCAGGCTTTGTCGTTGTTGTAACTCACCCTGGTGCGTGTTGGTATACAACAGTCCTCACAGAAGCTGATGTATGAGGTCACAGCCTCTGTATACTCATCCAGACTGTTGGTGGCAGTCCTGAATACATCCCAGTCTGTACAGTCCAAGCACGCCTGGAGATCCTCCACAGCCCCACTGGTCCACTTCTTTGATGTCCTCACAACAGGTTTAGAGAGTTATAATTTCTGCCTGTATGCAGGAATCAGGTGGACCATGACGTGGTCAGAGTGGCCCAGTGCAGCGCGGGGGACAGCGTGATAAGCGTTGTTTACCGTGGTGTAACAGTGATCCAGAATGTTCTCCTCTCTGGTTGGGCATTTAATTAACTGTCTGTATTTGGGGAGTTCGTGGGTGAGGTTGCCTTTGTTAAAGTCACCAAGGACAATAACTAAGGAGTCCGGGTTTGTCCGCTCCACACATAGAATCTGGTCGGCAAGCACGCGCTGCGCCTCCTGCACGTTGGCCTGTGGTGGGATGTAAACACCGACCAGTATGAATGAAGCAAACTCGCGGGGGGACTGGAAGGGTTTACAGTTGATGAAAAAAGACTCCAGATCAGTAGAACAGTGTTGTTGAATCACTGTCACATCAGTACACCAGCCACTGTTCGTGTAAAAACAAATTCCTCCACCTTTCGTCTTGCCTGAAAGTTCTGCGTTGCGATCCGCTCTGAAGAGTTGAAAGCCTGCTAGCTGCAGCGCAGAGTCCGGTATCACTCCACACAACCAAGTTTCAGTGAAGCACAAAACGGAAGATGAAGAAAAGTCTCTGTTTTTCCCCACCAGCAGCTGGAGTTCATCCACTTTGTTGCTGAGTGACCGCACGTTGGAGAGAAATATTCCAGGTAACGGTGTGCGATGTCCGCGTTGGCGGAGACGCACAAGCGTACCGGAGCGTTTCCCTCTCCTCCAGCGGTTCACTGTGTGTGCAAAGGTGAGGGCACCTTTGACCAGAATGTCCAGTAATTCCACAGATGTAGCGATGAAAGTGGGTATTAAATCCACGGGGGTAGTGGCCCTGATGTTCATGAGTTCTTCTCTAGTGAAAGAGCAACCGGTACTTCCACACAACACTGAATTAACAAACAAAATAACAAAGCACAACGCGCACCAACACACCGAGGCAGCCATCCGCGGCGCCATCTTGGTTATTATATTAAGCAGAGAGAGAAACCAAGTTAGAACTAGATAAAATGCATTTCCTGCGGAAAATGTGTGTGAATGCTTCGCATTCTCACTATTGCTCTTCAAATCATTATCCATATTAGCAATACTATTTTTTTTAAATCTATAACCACCTGCTGCTGGACTTGAACCAGCAACCTCGTGATCAAGAGACGACAGCTCTACCGGTTGCACCACTGAAGACCACAGGGTACTGTGTGGTGCTACAATCAATTGTAACTCAAATAAAATAGCAAAATTGTATAAATAGCAAAATTGCAAAAAGCGTAAAATATTCATAACGATCTCTGTTATTATTATTTCTTTTCTCTGGAGGGTTTTTTGATATTTGTCTGGGTCAGGGCTTGAACACGAGACTTTGGGTTGGTAGGCATTCGCGTTACTGATCTCGCCACTGAAGTCCACAGTGCAGGACTTGGTAGTAAAAGCAATTGTAGTGATACTAAAATTGCAAAATAGCATAAATAGTTGAACAAAGTTGAATAAGCAAAATAGTAAAAAGCTGAAAAAGTGAAACATTTTCATAGCAGAATAGTTTCTATGGCAGAAAGTGCAGTGAAATTTCAGTGTCTGAAGCGGGGATCGAACCGGGAACCTTGGGATTGGGAAAGCTCCCATAGGATCCCATTCATTTTTTTATTCATAAAAAAATCATATAAAATCATACAAGCATAGGATCAAAAAGTTGTATACAAACAGGAATGTCCTGAATGAGCTGAACATTTTGATACCTGAATGGTTTTAATAGCACAAAGCATATGGGACTAGTTAGATGCCGAAAAACGTACGAAAGAATAAGAATAAAGATTTGAAGAACAATGCTGAGCATTCACACTATTGTTCTTGGTGAAGACGACCAACAGGAGAATCTGGTTTCTGTGATTCACTGATCAATCACACTGATCACACTGATCACTGTGATCACACTGATCAATCACACTGATCAGTGTTTGATTGTAGATGACGATCCAGTGTCACGTTTTAAACTGTTCTCATCATCTTTTGTCTTTAAAGGTTAATTTTGAACGTGTGTGTGTTGTGTTGTGTTTTGCTTTGTGTTGTGTTCAGGCAGGTTTCTGGGGTTTGGGAAACTCAGTGTTCAGATGTTCTCCCTGTGACTGTGACATTGGAGGAGCTCACAGCAGCTCGTATGTTTCCTCTGATTTTATCCTGTTTTTAAATATTTACATTAAATGAGACTGAAGAGGACAGATTGATATATATAATTTTTTTATTATTTATTATTATTTCATTATTATATATATATATATATATATATATTATTTATACATTTCTTCACACTGAAGTCAGTTTCATCCGTAGTTACCATGGCAACACAACCTGTTTGAACCAGGCTACAGTTAATTAATCCAATTATTAGTTATTCAGTCAACACACACAGAGACTGAGCTGATCTCAGATCAGTGGTGAACACGATTCCTCACCCGCACACACACCTGTTGCTCTCTGATCAGTTAATTAATCGTTCAGAAGCAAATCAGTCCGACAGCCACCCGTACAGACATCTTCCTGTCCCCTTAGATGTTCTCCAGAGGACGGACAGTGTCACTGTTTACCACACATGATTGGTCGGCGTTGCTCTGACCCTGCCCCCGGGTACTTCCTGCCTCAACTGGACTATTTCCTGTATGAGGCGGAGCTCACCGCCCCGCTGCATGTAGAAAGTTCCCCATCATCTACTAACGCTCCGTCACTGTCGTCTTCTCTGGTGAGTAACACTGACCAGTGACAGACACACACCATCCTTTTGACAACCAGGTTTAATGTGTATTTTACATGTAGTATTTGTGTATATTTTACATGTAGTATTTGTGTGTGTTTTACTTGTAGTATTTGAGTGTATTTTACATGTAGTATTTGTGTATATTTTACTTGTAGTATTTGTGTGTATTCTCAGTTGAATCCTGTAGTATTACCTCAGTGTGAGCAGTACTACAGAGAGCAGGGTTATGACTTCAAGTTCACTAATGGACGAGTCGTCCTGGTCCGGAGGACTCGTCGACATGTCCGCAGGAGGAGGCAAGGACAGGTGAGACGTCACTTTGTTTTGACCAATGAGGAGGCTCCAGTCTAACCTTTCAGCCAATCAGATCATTCTCCTCAGTCTTGAGTTTATCCACTGATATTTTCTTTGGGTAGCACCAGACCAGCATCCCTCTGGACCCGGGTCATGCCCTGCAGATCATTCCCCGCCAGAGGACACCTGATCAGCCCGTCACTTGGACTGGCCTGGGATTGGTCAGAGTGTTGGAGGGGGCGGGGCTTCGGTTCACTGTGGACAATTTGCCGTCGTCCATGGATTACCAGCTGGTGATTCGCTACGAGCCGGAGGTGAGGAGAACCACTGGATCTAGTTCTAGTTCAGGTCCTGGTTCTGAATGTTAACTGCTAAGCTAACACACTTACTGCGGAAGCTGTTACAGGCCAGCAGCTTGATTAACGTCAGTTAATTCTCTGTTATAAAAGATGACTTCACCTGAAAGGAAACAAACATGAAAACATTAAGTTTCTCACAAATATTTACAATGATGTCAGAATTTAAAGTTTATACACCCTTTTTATTCAAACCATGAACAGACATAAAAATCCCCATCTGGTTAATTTGGTTTTTAAAGTCATTTACTAATGAGAGGTTCATTTATAAAGTAATAATATGTCATTAAAAAAATGTTATGATGATGATGTAAAACTAAGCTTTACCTGAAAGAATTTTATTTTCTGCTGCTTCATTATGAAAACTTTCCTCCATATTTTAATGTCAGCTGATCTTCCTCTGTAGACTCCATCTGATTGGCTGGCTTCAGTCAGCATCATTACACTGTCACCAGGTGACGGGGGCTGCAGCAGCGACCCAATAGGAAGTCAAACTCTGGTTCTTCCTGGAAACTCCAGGTGAGACAACATCTGTTTACCTGCAGAAAGGTCACATGACTGTTCAGGTGTGACATGAATACACGTCATTTATGTTTGTTTGTTTACAGCTGTCTTTGTTTGTTTGTTTGTTTACAGCTGTCTTTGTTTGTTTGTTTACTGCTGTCTTTGTCTGTTTCCAGAGGAGGTGTTTTAGATTCTGCGGTGTGTCTGAACGCTGGAGCTCGGTACTTTGTCAACGTCATCTTTAATAAACAACCTGGATCTGATGGATCACATATCCTGATCGACTCGGTGAGGAACGTTCAGATAAAACTCATTCTGACTCTTCACTAAGCTCGTCCCACTAACAGTAACTGTCCAATCACAGCAGGCAACAGCATTTAGAGGAGCTCTGAGGATCACATTCACTCGTTCATTAAATGTTGAATAATTTCCTTTTAGATGGGTTTGATTCCCAGCATCGACTCTGTCCAGGACTTCTGCTCCCAGAGTGACCTGGAATCTTTCCGCCGTTTTCGCTGCATTGGATTGGCTGCTGAACTCGACCCACAGGAGTCACTACCGGAAATCTGTGAGGGACTCATCAAGAGCATGTCAGCACGAATCCACAGCGGAGCTGTTCGTACGTAATTCAACACACTGAAAAGGTCATGTGACCAAACAGTTAATTTTTTTTGTGTAACTTTAAGATTTCCTCTTGTGGTTGTTTGTCTCCGTGTTGTACCTGTTATCAGCTTGCAAGTGTAACGTCATTGGTTCACTCGGACCGTCCTGCAGTAAACTGGGTGGTTTCTGTGAATGTAAACCCAACGTGATTGGCCGTTGCTGTGATACCTGTGCACCACTGACATTTGGTTTTGGACCTGGCGGCTGCAAACGTAAGAAACTCACGTTCAGAATCTAAAAACACAAATTCATGACAATCAGTCCATGATGGATTTTTGTGTGTTGTGTTATTTGCAGCGTGTGAATGTGACCGTCAGGGTTCAGTGTCAGAGCTGTGCGATCAGGTCAGAGGTCAGTGTGCGTGTCGCTCAGAGGTGACAGGCCGACGCTGCGATCGCTGTCAGGTGGGATTCTGGCGTTTCCCTCTCTGTCGACCCTGTGAGTGTAACGGATTGTCAGAGGTCTGCGACCAAGAGACCGGAGAGTGTCTGAACTGCAGAGAGCACGCCAATGGACCACACTGTGACAGGTTATAGACACTAACTGAGCACTTTATTAGGGACACCTGTACACCTGCTTATACAGTTATACAGTCAGCCAGTCATGTGGCATGTTAAAGCAGACGCTGAGGCAGATGTTGAAGCAGCCGTTGAGGCAGACGTTGAGGCAGATGTGGAGGCAGATGTTGAGACAGATGTTGAAGCAGATGCTGAGACAGATGTTGGGACAGATGTTGAAGCAGACATTGAGGCAGATGTTGAAGCAGATGTTGAGACAGATGTTGAGACAGATGTTGAAGCAGACGTTGAGACAGATGTGGAGGCAGATGTTGAAGCAGTCATTGAAACAGATGTTATGGCAGACGTTGAAGCAGACGTTGAGACAGATGTGGAGGCAGATTTTGAGGCAGATGTTGAAGCAGATGTGGAGGCAGATGTTGAGACAGATGTTGAAGCAGATGTTGAGGCAGATGGTGAAGCAGATGTTGAATCATATGTTGAGGCAGATGTTGAAGCAGACGTTGAGGCAGATGTTGAAGCAGATGTTGAATCACATGTTGAAGCAGA
>BRZM01000407.1:301461-314254 GCA_033238685.1 Lates japonicus | reverse complement strand
CTCCAGAAGTAAAAAGCTAATGTTAGGCTATAAACCAACTGCTGGACTACAGAAACACATCATCACTGTGGGACTGTGTAACTTGCTGAGATTATCCTGAGAGATTAAACTGTAACTGAGTGAAAACACTCTGAGTGTTTAATGAGCTTTAAATCAGCAGCTTCATCAGCACAGACCTCAGACCTCAGTCTGGACTGGACTCTGTGGTCCTGTATGTCTGTCCAGTGTGTTTTTAAAAAGGGACGACAGGGAGGTTTAGGTGGGGTCTGAGCTGACCCCCCACCAAGTGGCTCAGTCTGAAACCAAACCACCAGGCCACAATCTTTCTGGTGGAACCCTGAGGTCAGACTGAGGTCCTGGGTCAGACTCAGGTCCTGGCCCCTGAGGGTTCAGGCAGAGGACTGTGTGACTGAAGGTCCTCAGTAGTATAAAGTTTCAGTGTGTGTGAGCGTCTCAGGACAGGATCTATTTTTAGCAGCAAGGAGAGAAATAATTCAGTGCGATCACAGAGCAACTCATTCAGCTCCTCTCTCACAGAGGAGACCAAGAACCACATGAATCCTCCTCCTCCTCCTCCTCCTCCTCCTCCGTGTGTGACAGGTGGGGTGTGATATTAGTGAGAACAGATCAGCTGACCTGTCAGCTACTACATGATAGATACAGTTACACCTTCAGTTCACACCGTCATGGCCACCGCCGCCTCCTCCTCCTCCTCCTCCTCCACCTCCTCCACCTCCTCCTCCTCCTCCTCCTGAGAGACAATAAACATCTCTGTGTTCCTGATGTGGACTGACTCCAGCTTCATTAAAGTCTTCAAACCTCTGGACCACAGGAACCAGTTCCAGTCCGTCCACCTCAGTCTGACTGACTCAGCTCAGCTTAGAGTCTCTGTGTCCAGGTCCACGAGGGTCCACACAGACCTGAGTCCATACACACCGAGCACACGTGCAGCAGGAGAGTGAACAGACAGACGGACGGACATCTGAACACTTCCTGACAACCACTTTATCACTTTATGACACACACACACTACAACACACACACACTATACACACACACACACACTACAACAGACACACTATACACACACACACACACACACTACAACACACTATACACACACTATCCACTGCACACACTATACACACACTATACACACACTATACACACACTACACACACACACACGCTACCACACTATACACACTATACACAACACACACCGCTACAACACACACTATACACACACTACAACAACACACTACAACACACACACTGTACACACTATACACACTACAACACACTGTACACACACTATACACACACTACAACACACACTGTACACACACTACACACATCTAACACTCTATACACGCTACAACACACACTATACACACACTATACACACGCTACAACACACTATACACACACCACAACACACGCTACAACACACTATACACGCTACAACACACACTATACACACTACAACACACACTATACACCCTTCATACACACACTATACACACACTACTACACTACACACACTACAACACACTGTACACACACACTATACACACACAACACACACTGTACACACACACACTATACACACACTACAACACACACACAAACAGCTCGTCATATTAAACTAACAGATTCATACAGAAGGGAAACGTTGTAATCATCAAACATAAAATACATTCAGTTTTTACTGGATCCTGGATTTGGAAGAGGAGAGGGAGGAGGAGGAGGAGGAGAGGATCTGAGAGGAGGAGGGAGGAGGAGGAGGAGAGGAGGAGGAGGAGGAGGGAGAGGATCTGAGGAGGAGGAGGAGGAGAGGATCTGAGGAGGAGGAGGGAGGAGAGGATCTGAGGAGGAGGAAGGAGGGAGAGGAGGAGAGGAGGGAGGGAGGAGGAGGAGCTGAGGAGGGAGGAGGGGAGGGAGAGGAGGGAGGAGGAGAGGAGGAGGAGGAGGAGGAGAGGTTCTGAGGGAGGAGGAGGAGGAGGAGGAGGAGGAAGAGGAGGAGGAGGAGGGAGGAGGAGGAGGATCTGAGGAGGAGAGGAGGAGGGAGGGGAGGAGGAGGTCAGGGGGAGGGAGGAGGTGGATTGGGAGGAGGAGGAGGAGGAGGAGGAGAGGATCTGAGGAGGAGGAGGTGGTTAGGAGGAGGAGGAGGAGGAGGAGAGAGGATCTGAGGAGGAGGAGGAGGGAGGAGGAGGAGAGAGGATCTGAGAGGAGGAAGAGAGGGAGGAGGAGGAGGAGGAGGAGGAGGAGGAGGAGGAGAGGAGGAGGAGATCTCCGAGGAGACATCAGCTCCTGGTGAAAACCTCCTGGATGACAGTGAAGGCATCCTAACCTACAAACAGTGAAGACAATGATCCTGAAAGTCACAGTGTGACGCTGAGACGACCTCAAACAACCAATCACAGCATGAAATGATCCTGAATCACAAAAACAGTGTCTGTCAGACCACCTCACACAGTGAGGACGCCATCACTGATCTGACAAACGGAGCACCTCCTCCTCTTCCTCTTCCTCCTCCTCCTTCTCCTCCTCCTCCTCCTCCTGCCGTCAGGAGGAACCATCATGCTCTCTACAGTCCACAGACCCTGACCCTGCAGCAGCTGTCCACATCTGGACTCAGGTGTGATCTAGGATCAGCTGGACTGATCACACACTGATCCTGACTGATCAGCAGACGTCACATTACCTTCACTCTTGTACATTAGAGATGGATGAAACCAACCACAGGCTGGTGGTTAGCAGCTGTTAGTCTGAGACTGATATGATCACTCAGGAAACTCTTCCCCATCAACACTGGTTTGTGTTGTTTTCATGCCTGATGTGAAATGAGCCGCAGCAGACGAAAACACCCAGCGGTCTAAAACATGACAAACACAACATCAGGAAAAGCCTCTGTCTGCTTCCTGCTCAGGTTTTCCTCTGAAGCTGGTGAACAGTGTCATGTCAACAGGCTGACCTGAGACCTGCTGAGCTGCTCCCACAGCTGCAAACCATCAGAAATAATTGGTTTAGGAGCAGACAGGTGGAGCGGTCACTGACAGAGAGAGCAGACTGATCCCAGGTCAGGAGAATAAAACACAACCTCTGACTTCTACTGTGGTTTCCACTGTGTCCTCTCCATTGAACATACATATACATACCTGCTTCATTATTACACATTATTCATCGAGCTGTTTCCAGCAGAGAAACATGTGAATTACAGATTCATGATTAACTCCTCCTCTCTGCTCTAATGATATATTATTAACTCGGAGGGTTTTTTTTCTGTTCAAAGAGTCAAACCCAACAAAGACACAGCAGCAGAAAATAGAACAAAATAACAACAACCCTGAGGATGTAAAGACTCTAACAGCTTTGATCTGAAATAATAAATCAAATAAACAAAGTTTAACTCGTCCTGTCAAATATTTTAGCACACAAAGGTTCATATATCAGCACCACCGGACATTAAACGCATCATTAGGACCCATACCGTCCACATGACTCTCCGGTCCCGGCCACATTAACGGTACAGTTCTTCTCAGACACCGTCGATTAACCGGAGGATGTTAAATTCATGTTGAAACCGCGGAGACAAAGTGAAGTTTCAGCGGACAAACAGACACAGACCCCGCTCATTAGACCTGATGATTCCCGCCTTCACTCACCTGTGTGCGGATCACCATGGACGCTGTCGGCGGAGTTTACCGGTCCGCTGGAAACTCAGCTTCTCCCGGGGACAGTTACAAAATAATCACGGATACACGGGAGGAGACATCACGAGCAGACAGGACACGGTAACGTCCAGTTTTCACCGTGAAATGTCCGGTAACGATGATAGAAGTGAGGAGCGGGAAGGGAAAACGCCCAAAGTTGGGGAACGGAGAGAGTTGGCTGAGGACGGGCAGGGCGGACAAGATGGCGCGTCAAGTTCATGGAGGAGAAGGAGGAAGATACCGGAAGTCAGACTGCGTGACCTTCAAAATAAATGTAGCCGGAACCAACAGTAAAAGATCGATAACATAAACACGACAGTTCACACACAATGGACACAACATACAGTATTTATAAATAACTCTAACTGTGAAGTTATACAGAAGACAACATTTTTATATTTGAAGAATAGAGGTTCCACATGTTTTATTTATTACCTGGAAACTGTAATACAAATAATTTGTAATATTTATATCACTGAGCTGATTAATCCAGCATTCAAGATTTATCATACATGAATACAAAGCATACACTTCAAATATTAATATACAGTACTATGGACTGTGTATTTGACTATAGGTTATTATACTATAATATTTGACTGTATGTTTTAAACACACAGTTATTGATGTAAACTGGTGCAGGATAACAAACTGTGTAACTTTTATTTATCTGTTATCTGAGTTTTTCTGCTGAATCTGTCCTCAGTTCAAAAAGATTTCAACTGAAAAAGAAATAATATTAAAACAAAACATCAATATTTCATTTCATTCCTGTTCTTCTGTATTACCTCGTATACTGATCTCGTGTGTGTGTGTGTGTGTGTGTGTGTGTGTGTGAAACACATCTGAACATAATTAAATCACATTATAATAATAGATTTTTATATATTATTCATATGATAACGTCACCATTCAAAGTTAAAATCCATACATTTGAGGTGAGTAAATAGAAATAAATCAAAGACACAGTTAACATCAGTGTTATTTATTATTGTGAAATGTTTTCAGTCTAAAAGCCGTTTACATTATT
Source organism: Lates japonicus (assembly GCA_033238685.1). Classification (NCBI taxonomy): domain Eukaryota; kingdom Metazoa; phylum Chordata; class Actinopteri; family Centropomidae; genus Lates; species Lates japonicus. The sequence continues at coordinate 309,509 of BRZM01000407.1, read as the reverse complement.
CACCTCTGACCGGAAACACTTACTCTTATTGTGGTGACTTGACTGTGCGCATGAAGCAGCGGCGCGCGCGTGTGTGTGTGTGTGTATCCTCCTCCTGCTTCTATTTCTTGCTGTTTACCGGGGGGGAGTGTCCCCGGGGACCTCCTGCCGCCGTCACCGTCCCTCTGCCGGGGAGGAGGAGGAGGAGGAGGAGAGGCTCACACAACACAACATCTGTTGCACACAGGAGAGGCGGAACTCTGTCTTTGTATCCTGAGAGAGAGAGCCAGACTCTGTAACATCCTGGAGGGGCAGACTCTGTCTTTGTCCTGAGAGAGGCAGACTCTGTATATCTCTTTATCCTGAGAGAGAGGGCCAGACTCTGTCTTTATCCTGAGGAGAGAGGCCAGACTCTGTCTGTCCTGGGAGAGGGGCAGACTCTGTCTTTATCCTGAGAGAATAGCTCTGTCTTTATCCTGGGAGAGGCCAGACTCTGTCTTTATCCTGAGAGAGAGGCTGAGCTCTGTCTTTATCCTAGAGAGAGAGAGGCAGACTCTGTCTTTTATCACAGGAGAGGCAGACTCTGTCTCTTTATCCTATGAGAGAGAGAGCGAACTCTGTCTTTTATCCTGAGAGAGGCAGACTCTGTCTTTATCTGAGAGAGGCAGACTCTGTCTTTACGCTGGGAGAGGCGGGCTCATGTATCTGAGAGAGGCGGGCTCTGTCTTTATCCTGAGAGGCAGACTCTGTCTTTACACTGAGGGAGGCCAGACTCTGTCTTTATCCTGGGAGGCAGACTCTGTCTTTATCCTGAGAGAGAGGCCAGACTCTGTCTTTATCCTGGGAGGCAGACTCTGTCTTTATCCTGAGGAGAGGCGAACTCTGTCTTTATCCTGAGAGAGGCAGACTCTGTCTTTATCCTGAGAGGAGAGAGACAAACTCCTGCTATCCTGAGAGAGAGGCAGAACTCTGTCTTTATCCTGAGAGAGGAGAGACAGACTCTGTGTCTCTTTACGCCTGAGAGAGAGAGGCAGACTCTATCTTTATCCTGGGAGAGAGAGGGAGGCAGACTCTGTCTTTCTGTATCCTGAGAGGCCAGACTCTGTCTGCACTGGGGGAGAGACTCTGTCTTTATCCTGAGAGGAGGCCAGGCTCTGTCTTTACATAGGGAGAGGCAAGACTCTGTCTCTTTACACTATGAGGAGAGAGAGGCGGAGCTCTGTCTTCATGGAGGCAGACTCTGTCTTTATCCTGGAGAGAGAGGCAGACTCTGTCTTTGTATCCTGGAGAGAGCCAGACCTGTCTTTATCCTGAGAGAGGCAGACTCTGTCTTTACACTGGAGAGACAGACTCTGTCTTTACACTAAGGAGAGGAGACGAACTCTGTCTTTATCCTGAGAGGCAGACTCTGTCTTTACTGAGAGAGGCAGACTCTGTCACTTTACACTGGGAGAGAGGCGGGCTCTGTCTTTACGCTAAGGAGGGCAGACTCTGTCTTTATCCTGAGGAGAGAGGCAGACTCTGTCTTATCCTGGGAGAGAGGCAGACTCTGTCTTTACGCAGGAGGTAGACTCTGTCGCTATCCTGAGAGGGAGGGCCCAGACTCTGTACTGTCCTGGGGGGAAGCAGACTCTGTCTTTTATCCTGGGAGATGAACTCTGTCTTTATCCTGTGAGGAGGCAGACTCTGTGCTTATCCTGGGAGAGGCAGACTCTGTCTTTATCCTGAGAGGAGGCAGAACTCCATACTGCACTGTGAGGAGGGGGGCGGAGCTCTGTCTTTTATCCTGGGAGGACAGAGCTCTGTCTTTTACACTGGGAGAGCAGACTCTGTCTTTGTCCTGGGAGGGAGGGGCAGACTCTGTCTTTATCCTGAGAGAGAGACAAACTCTGTCTTTATCCTGGGAGGACGAACTCCTATGCTGTCTGGAGAGGGGCAGACTCTGTCTTTATCCTGGGAGGCGGGCTCATGCTTTTTTATCCTGGGAGGCAGACTCTGTCTTTATCCCTGAGGAGGAGGCCAGACTCTGTCTTTATCCTGGGGAGAGAGCCGAGACTCTGTCTTTACACACTGGAGAGGTGAACTCTGTCTTATCCTGGGAGACCAGAGCTCTGTCTTACACTGGGAGGCAGACTCTGTCTTTATCCTGGGAGAATGGAGCTCTGTCTTTATCCTGGGGGCGACTCTGTCTTTTATCCTGAGAGGGCGTTCTGTCACACTGGGAGACAGACTCTGTCTTTTATCCTGAGGGAGAGGGAGACCCAGACTCCTGTCTTTATCCTGAGAGAGGAGGCCAGACTCTGTCTTTTTTATCCTGAGGAGGCAGACTCTTTCTTTATCCACAGAGAGAGAGACCGACTCTGTCTTTATCCACAGAGGCAGACTCTGTCTTTACACTGGGAGAGGCAGAGCTCTGTCTTTATCCTGAGAGAGAGAGGCGGAGCTCTATCTTTTATCCTAGGAGAGGCAGATGTCTTTACTGGAGGGTGGGCTATGCTGTCCACCAGGAGAGGCCGGAGCTCTGTCATATCCACCAAAGAGGGAGGCAGAGCTCTGTCTTTTATCCTGGGAGATACAGACTCTATCTTTGCTCACGGAGAGGCCAGACTCTGTCTTTTATCCTGGGAGAGAGGGCAGACTCTGTCTTTGTATCCTGGGAGAGGCAGACTCTGTCTTTACACTGAGAGGCCAGACTCTGTCTTTATCTAGGAGAGACAAGCTCTGTCTGCCACTGGGAGACAGACTCTGTCTTTATCCTGAGAGAGAGGCAGACTTGTCTTTATCTGGAGAGGCAGGGGCTGTCTTTTGCTCCTGGGAGGCAGACTCTGTCTTTACACTGGGAGGCTCTGTCTTATCTCAAGGGAGAGGCAGACTCCTGTCTATCCTGAGGGAGAGAGAGAGGCGGAACTCTATGTCTTTATCCTGGAGGGCAGACTCTTTCTTTTATCTGGAGAGAATAAGCTCTATATTTTATCACCTGAGAGAGAGCCAGACTCTGTCTCTTTACACTGGGAGAGGCAGACTCATCACCTCCTAGGAGAGAGGCAGACTCTGTCTATCCTGAGAGAGGTGAACTCTGTCTCTTTACACTGGGGAAACCAGACTCTGTCTTTGCTGAGAGAGGGCAGTCTGTCTTTACACTGAGGAGAGGCCAGGGCTGTCACTTTATCCTGGGAGGGAGGCGGAACTCTGTCTTTATCCTGGAGGCAGACTCTGTCTTTATCCCTAGGAGAGAGGTGAACTCTATGTCTTTATCCTGAGGAGAGAGACCAACTCTGTCTCTTTACACTGGGAGAGGCCAGACTCTGTCTCTTTATCCTAGGAGGAGGCGAACTCTATCTTTGTCCTGGGAGGACAAACTCTGTCTTTGTCTGGGAGAGAGCCCAGACTCTGTCTTTTATCCTGAGAGAGAGGACAGAGCTCTGTCTTTATCCTGAGAGAATAGGCTCTGTCTTTATCTAGGAGAGGAGGCCAGACTCTGTCACTTTATCCTAGAGACAAACTCTGTCTTTATCCTGGAGAGAGACAGACTCTGTCTTTATCCTGGGAGACCAGCTCTGTCTTTATCCTGAGAGGGCAGACTCTGTCAGCCATTGCATGGCCGACTGCAGACTTTCCCTTTCATTTCAGCTGAGAGGAGAAATGCTGCAGACTGAGTGAACTTCTGTTTCTGTCGGTTTCTCTTTAAAAACTCGAGGTTTAGCTCTGACTCCTGATTTCATGATAGAAAACAAAGTCAAAGAAGAAGGAGGAAGGGGAGGAGAGGAAAAGACCTCATGAAACACAGCACTGTAACCTTACAGTTATGGTGACAGCTCCTCTGACTCTGAAATAAAAATGTCCTCAGCATGTTCACCTCAGGAGACGGCTCCTGTCTGTGGAGCAGCAGCAGGTGAATGATCACTGTGAACTGATCACAGTCAGGAGTCAAAGATGAGCACAATGTCCTCACTAAGTAACGGACTTGACGTGATGGACTTTATCTTTTGGTCTACCTGTACAGGTGTTGTTTCTGTGACGTCTCACAGTCTGAGTCCACATCTGCCGTCAGTGAATGTGTTTTATTATCTGATTCATCACTGCACAGACTGAGCTCTGTTCTGCTTCCTGGTTCTTTAATCATCTAAAATGTGCACCTCTTGCAGCTCCTGACATGTTCAGACTCCTCTGCTCCTCCTGAGAGTCACCTGAGAGAAGTTACCTGAGGACACAGGTGAGCTGAAGCTGAGAGAACTGATCAAATAATTCTCCTCTTTGTCCTGAAAGTAGCTGGACCAGTCAGATTTACCTGCTCTGATAAAAACCAGCCCATCAGACCTCACCTGTACACCCCACCCCCACCCCCACCCCCAGCTGCATGTGAACAGGTGTCGCAGCTGATTAACATCTGGCAGGACAAGGAGCATCGGTCTAGGTACAGAGACTGGATTTAGGAGCAGCTCAGGCGGTGTTACGATGAGCCGAGGAGCTTAAGGTTGATTAGAGACGACAGATACACAGAGCTCTTTCAAAATAAAAGCCCGTGCAGGGAGGGGCGTACGTTACCATGGCGAGCAGCATGGACATCACTTCCTGGTTGATGAGGTTCTTGGAGTAGTCCAGCAGGATATCTCCATCATCTGTCTCCAGAGTCGTGCTGTCCAACACAGACACATTTACAACTATTACACAGGAAAATATAATCAATCACATCAGTAACACACCGACAGGAAGTCAAGAAACACGTCTCCAGCTCCTGTATCTGACTGACAGACAGACAGAGTCTGACTGACAGTCTGACTGTCTGACAGACAGTCTGTCAGACTGACTGACTGACAGTCTGACTGACTGACAGACAGTCTGACTGACTGACTGACAGACTGACTGACTGACAGTCTGACTGACTGACTGACAGTCTGACTGACTGACTGACAGACTGACTGACTGACAGTCTGACTGGCAGACAGACAGTCTGACTGGCAGACAGACAGTCTTACTCCATCACTCCTCTCACACTCATTCATTCTGACTGAATTCTCTTAATTTCTTTTAACTTCACATTTCTACTAAAATAATCTTTGTATCATCAAAATAACCATCACTGCAGTATCTGAGGTACAAGTACACACAGTACTGTGTACTGTTATACAACATATATACTGCCACTGTTTGCTCCTGATTGGCTCAGACACAATAAAACCTTTGTTTATCATAAACTCCTGTTACTGCACAACAACAACAATAACAATAATAATAATAATAATAATAATAACAATAATAACAATAATAATAATAATAATAACAATAATGATAATAACAACAACAATAATAATAACAATAATAACAACAACAATAATAATAATAATAACAATAATAACAATAATAATAATAATAATAATAACAACAATAATAATAATAATAATAATAACAATAATAATAATAATAACAATAATAATAACAATAATAACAATAATAATAATAATGATAATAATAACAATAATAATAATAATAACAATAATAACAACAATAATAATAATAATAATAATAATAATAATAATAATAACAATAATAATAATAATGTGTTGGCTGTGTGTGGGCTGTGTCTCGGATGAACTGTCTCGGTGCCATCTTCATCTGCTCCGCAGCATCAGTACTGTCACTGGTAGTACTACCGTACTGTAGTACTATAATACTGTAGTACTGTAGTATTTTGGTGGAGGTATTTCCCCGGGGCTCGGTGGGACAGGATGTGTCGGATCGCACGTACTCACCGTGACTCAAACCGGGAGCAGAGATCCGCCTCCAGCCGGACTCTCCCTCTCTGTCACACCGAGTTCATGTTACAACCAGCGGCTGCTGGTTCTGCTCAGAGACCGGAGAGTTACCGGAGAGTTAACGGAGCCGTTTCACGTTAACTCCGTGCTCTGGTTTTTAATATGAACACGCTGCTTCCATTATCGGACACTGCACCAACAAGTTGCACTTTCTGTTAGCACCAGCTAGCTTCAGTTAGCCTGACTGCAGCCTGGTTAAACACCGTCTCTGACACATATGAAACGTTATAAACAGTGAAGAAACAGACGGTTAAAAGGCGGGAATGTCACCGGGAACAGATTAAAACTCCACCGGGTTTAAACGGTGTTAGCGAAGTTTAATCACCGCGTTAATTAAATTTAGCTAGCGTTAGCCTCGTTATTTATCAGCATTCATCAGAGGAAACACGAGCAGACGACACGAATAAAGGTTCATTATCATTCACACTGACCCGGTTTAATATTTTACACCTTCAGGAAAATTAACGGACACACGGAAATCAGACCGGAGCTAACGAGGCTGTCCGATAATGGATGCTGCGGCGTTAGCATGTCAGCTAACACTAGCAACGTTATCTAACCGACCGTCGGTTGTTTTAACAGATTAAGGACAGACAAGTGAGGTCTGTGACTGACAGGTGAGGGCAGGTGAGAACATTAAAGAACCGTTTCCCGGTTAGAAAACTACGGAACACCGAGAGGAGCCGATGACCTTCATACAGGCGGAGGATCAGGAACCCGCCGCCGAACACGGAAACACACCGAGGACCACGTTCACCTGATCAATAACCTGATCAACTCATCGATGATCTGATTAATACCCTGATGATCAGAGTGACATGAGACAGATGTTACAGCTGTGGTTTACAGAGGGTCAGCAGGAGGCCACAGATAAAGGTCCTCCTCCTCCTTCATCACTGACCGACCTGTTTTATTTAACCCGGACTGGACTAGACCCGGACTCTGGACTCTGGTTCCCACCTGAAGCTGCTGAATCTGTCCTTGTCTCCGTCGAACATGTCCCTCATGTTCAGGCCCCCGGCGTTAGCCTTGTACCACTGCTCCAGCTTCTGGTAGTTCGGGTCGTTGGTCAGAGCCATGGTGGCGGATCAGGCGGTTCTGGTGGTCCTGGTGGTTCTGTTCTGGTTCTTGCAGCGGCCCCGGTGTGACTCCGACCTCAGCGGTGGTGGACTGGTCCCGGTGAGGAGGTGTGGAGGAGCAGATGAGAAGGAGCAGCCACAGGCCCGACACGGTCACAGCAGTCTGCACCAATCACAGCAGGCCTCACCCCGCCCCTCCGAGCTAACCCCGCCCCCCTGAAACCAGTACCACAGAGACTGGATCCTTATCTGGACCTGATTCCATCCAGAATAAGGAATGGGATTATCTGTAAAGTGAGAAAACATTTTTAAACCTCCGTCTCCAGCTCTGTGAACCTGCCTCACACCTGCACCGCATCAGAACTCACCTGTAACCACCTTCACATCAGGTCTGGACCTGACACCTGACTGTCAGACCCAGACCAGGAGGCTGACCAGTCTGAGCTGAGCTCAACAACAAACTAAACTCATGATACAAATACAATGAAGCAGTGAGGCGTTCAGGATCATCTGGACCGATCAGACCTGCAGGTTCATGCCACACCTGAACAGGTGGATTTAACTGGAACACACCTGAGTCACAGTTTAAACTGGGACTTTTTTCATTGTTTTTTAAATTCATTAAGCAGAGATAATGTTGACTGAGCAGCAGAGTTCACCTGTATGAGGTCACACAGGTGAATGAACTCTGAGCAGGTGAGACTGTGACCGTCTGAGACCTCTTCAACAGGTTCGTCCAGAGAAACAGAGTCTGGACACTTTCACTGTTTTCTTGTGTAAATTATAATCTTTGAAAATCTGGTTCCTTCAGTGTCTCTGTAGATTTAAACTGTTCACTCAGGTCAGACCTGTTTGACCTGTGTGTGTGTGTGTGTGTGAGTGAGGAAACAGACTCAGTCTAATGAACAACTGTTTATTATTTGCTCTTAATAAAAAGCTCAGAGTTGACTGAGGCCCACAGAGGACGCCATGCTGCGTTCAAAGACAAAACCTGTGGTTTGTTGTGTTAAAGGAAGCCTGAAGCGAAAAGCAAACACCTCCTCCTGCTCCTCCTCCTCACATCATCAACCTGTTAAACCCTCTCTCTCCAGCATCATGTAGTGTCGTCTGTATCTTTGTACAACACCGGTCAAACCCCCACCTGAGGAACTGAAGGGCTTCCTGTAAATACCCCCCC
>BRZM01000407.1:186308-301451 GCA_033238685.1 Lates japonicus | reverse complement strand
GGTCTGGTCTGGTCTGGTCTGGTCTGGTCTGGTCTGGTCTGGCTCTGGCTCTGGTTCTAGTCTGGCTCTGGCTCTGGGTCAGGTCTGGTCTGGTCTGGTCTGGTCTGGCTCTGGCTCTGGCTCTGGTTCTAGTCTGGCTCTGGCTCTGGGTCAGGTCTGGTCTGGCTCTGGTCTGGCTCTGGCTCTGGTTTGGTCTGGATCTGGGTCTGGGTCTGAGGTTGAGTCCTGGTGGATCAGGGTCTGACCTGTGCTGTGTTTTGCTGCAGAGATCATTCAGAAGCTGGTGGACCTGATGATAACATTTGGAGACGACATCAATGAGAGGGTAAGTGTCAGAGTGAATGGATGAAGCATCAGATGAACACCTGAGGACAGACAGGTGAGTCCTGTTTCCTATTTCCTGTCTGTGCTCAGATCAGACAGAGCCCTCCAGCAGCAGCTTTCTGATTTCACCTATGACACCTTTGAGAAGCTGACCTCCAGCGTACAGAACCTGCTGGACCGGACTCGGGCCACGCCCTTGGACTCAGAGGAGCGGATCCAGCAGTAGAGGATCGCCTGGGCCTTTGAGGTGACGAGCCGGCTGTCGGCCACAGGTGTGGTCCAGAGGAGGAGGGTGCTGAGCTTCGGAGAGAGATATATCCAACATCACCACTCTGCCTGGGTGCAGCAGCACAGAGGCTGGATGAGCAGACTGTCAGGGGGGTCGGGGGGTCAGAGAGGGGACCACTTAGACCACCAGGACCTGAGCTGACCCCTCTGAGACCACGGCCTCTGTACTGGCCCAGGGGAGGTTAAAGTCAGGGCTCAGGAACAGGACCTGGACCAGGTACTGAGGACAGGACAGTCTGTGGATGAATGGATGAATGAGTGAATGAATGAATGAGTGTCCTGGTCCTTGGTCCCTCCAGCAGGTGAACTGGGTCTCAGCTCAGTTCTGCTCTAAAATAAGCTGAACCCTCTGCAGGTCTGTGACTCTGTGTCAGTCCTCTGATTAGACAGGAACCTCTGATGCTGTCTCTGTATATTTTGTCCTGGTGCATGATGGGAAAATTTAGGTTGTATCACAGCACAGAGACAGCACTTGTAAAAGTTACAAACGACCTCCTGATAGCATCAGACAACGGACTTGTTTCTGTACTTGTCTTGTTAGATCTCAGTGCTGCTTTTGATACGATTGACCATCATATCCTTTTACAGAGACTGGATCACTTTATTGGCATTAAAGGTACTGCACTAAACTGGTTTAAGTCCTATCTATCTGATAGGCTTCAGTTTGTACATGTTAACAACTACTCCTCCATGTACACAAAAGTTAGACATGGAGTTCCACAAGGGTCAGTGCTTGGACCAATCCTATTCACTTTGTATATGCTTCCCTTGGACAATATTATCAGGAAACACTCCATAAATTTCCATTGTTATGCAGATGATACACAGCTTTATCTGTCAATGGAACCTGATGAAACCAATCATCTAGACAAACTCCAGGCTTGTCTTAGGGACATTAAAACCTGGATGACAAGCAACTTTTTACTGCTGAACTCAGATAAAACTGAAGTCATTATAATTGGTCCTGAACACATCAGAAATAAACTTTCTAATGATGTAGTTACACTAGAAGGCATTGCCCTGGCTCCCAGCTCCACTGTAAAGAATCTGGGAGTCATCTTTGATCAGGATATGTCCTTTAACTCACATATAAAACAAACTTCTAGGACTGCCTTTTTTCACCTGCATAATATCACCAAAATTAGACATTTTCTGTCTCAAAAGGATGCAGAAAAACTAGTCCATGCATTTGTTACTTCTAGGCTGGACTACTGTAATTCATTATTATCAGGCTGCCCCAACAAGTCTCTAAAGACTCTGCAGCTGATTCAAAATGCTGCAGCACGATTACTGACAGGAACTAGGAAAAGAGACCATATTTCTCCTGTGTTAGCCTCTCTACATTGGCTCCCAGTCAAATCCAGAGTAGAATTCAAAATCCTCCTCCTCACTTACAAAGCCCTTAATGGTCAGGCACCATCTTACCTTAAAGATCTCATAGTCCCCTACAATCCCACTAGGACTCTGTTCTCCCAGAATGCTGGTTTACTGGTGGTTCCCAGAGTTTCTAAGAGTAGAATGGGAGGCAGAGCCTTCAGTTATCAGGTTCCTCTACTGTGGAACCTTCTCCCAGTTTGGGTCCAGGAGGCAGAAACACCCTCTGTACCTTTAAGAGTCGACTTCAAACTTTCCTCTTTGACAAAGCTTATAGTTAGGGTTGGCTCACGCTTGAACCATCCCTTAGTTATGCTGCTATAGGCCTAGACTGCCGGGAGATCTCCCATGATGCACTGAGTTCTCTCTCTCTCTCTCTCCCTCTCTCTCCACTCAATATGGATTCATATCCCATGTTACATGTTACTAACTCAGTATCCTCTCTTTCCCGTAGTATTGTGCTCTTCCGTCTCTCTCTCCTCTTCTGTCTCTTTCTGCAGGTATTTCTGCCTCTGGAGCTGTAGAGTCTGATCTGTGATGACAAGTCTCCTGCTGCTCCTACAACTCCACTCAACACCTGCTGCTAGAATTACAAATTACTTATACTGCTATTAGTTGTATTGCTATGTTAGCAGTTAATACTTTAATTATCACTACTATCATTACTACTGCTGTATTACTGGCATCACCCTATATCTTATATGGAACCCGTGTTATGCTATGCTTTTCTGCTATTCTCTACCCCCTCTCCCCCCCCTCCCCCTCTCTCTCTCCTTCTTAACCCAACCGGTCGAGGCAGATGGCCGCCCACCCTGAGTCCGGTTCTGCTCGAGGTTTCTGCCTCTTAAAAGGAAGTTTTTCCTTGCCACTGTCGCCTAGTGCTTGCTCATGGTGGGATTTGTTGGGTCTCTCTCTGTAAATACCTATTTTAAAGAGTATGGTCTAGACCTGCTCTATATGAAAAGTGCCTTGAGATGACTTTTGTTGTGATATGGCGCTATATAAATAAAATTGAATTGAATTGAATTGAATTGAAATAATCTGGTCTGTTGTCTGGTCCAGGAGGAGGTGTTTGCTGTGGACTGAGCAGCACAGATCTACATCTCCTGAGGTGGATTCAGCGTCTGAGACTGTTCCTCTGTTCCACTGTGACCTGAGCAGCTCGTTAACGACACACTTGTCACCTGTGGAGCTTCAGTTACACCTGAGACGACAAATGAAGACACAGGAATCTGCTGCACATCAAACAACACACTGTTTTAATGCTTCAGATTTTACACTGTGTTTCTATCAGATTTTATATTTCTGCAGCGTACAGAAGCAAAAACACAACATCACAGAGACGAGGAGAAAGGAGCTGATTCAATAAAAACACTGAGGTTAAACGGTTTCTCTGCTGCTCTCAGGTCAGGTTAGAATCACAACCACAGTCTTCACATCAGATCAATAATTTAAGATCCTAAACTTCACAGTTCATTTATTTCCGAATCAGGTACAAGGTCCGATTGATGAGCTGATTGATGAGCTCTCATTTCCTCCACCTTCACCTCAACTCTGACTGATTCTGTTTCAGCTCCGTCTGAGAAAACTGTCACAGCAGCAATGATGCAGGCTGATTAACTTCAGGACACCAGCTCATCAATCATTCATCAATCAGTCATAAATCAGTCATTAATCAGATACAGATTAAATCACATTAAACTCAGACAGATCAATAACAATGAAGCTGTTAATAAAATAATCTTTAAATGGCAGCAGATGAGTCAGATGTTATTTGAACACAGGTGTGACGCCTTGTTGTCACTGATGTTCTGGACCAATCAGAGCTCAGATTCCCATGTAGGTGTTCATCTTTCCCAGAGCGTCGCAGACGGTGGTGAGGTCGCTGCGCAGGTCCTGCACCACGTTCTCGATGCTGCGCGTGTCTTTGAGCAGGTCGATACTCTGAGTGTACGGGTTGTAGTAGACGGAGAACGGCCTCTTTATCGTCTTCGCAAACTCCCTGTGACACGAGACAAGGACAGGTTACTGCAGTAATACTGTAATACATGAGTACTGTGACAGGAAATACTGTAATACACGAGTACTGTGACAGAAAATCAGATGATCATGTTTTGATTGTAAATCCAAACCTGTAGAGTAACTGTAACTGTAACTGTGACTGTGACTGTGATTGTAACTGTAACTGTGACTGTGATTGTAACTGTAACTGTGATTGTAACTGTAACTGTGACTGTGATTGTAACTGTGACTGTGACTGTAACTGTGACTGTAACTGTAACTGTGACTGTGACTGTAACTGAACGACTGTAACTGTGACTGTGACTGTGACTGTAACCGTAACCGTGATCAAACGCAGATCGTAACTCGTAACCGTGACCGTGATTGTAACTGCACGCACGTAACCGTGATTGCAACTCGACCGTAACCGTGTAACCAAAACGGGACTGCACTGATCGCATCACTGTAACCGTGACCGTAACTGCAACTGTGACCGTGATTGTAACCGGTAACCGTGATCAGACTGTGACCGTAACTGTGACTGCACTTTATCAAATCCGGGTGATCAGACTGTAAATCGTGATTGCAACTGCACTGTGACTGTAATCTGTAACCGTGAACGTGATTGTAACTGTGACCGTGACCGTAACTGCAACGTGATTTATATCAAACGTGACCGTGATCTGTAACTGCATCTGGACCGTAACCGTTACCGTAACTGTGATTGTAACTGCAAACCTACTGCAACTGTAACCGTGATTGTAACTGTGATTGTGACTGTAACTGTAACTGTAACTGTGATTGTAACTGTGATTGTAACTCTAACTCTAACTGTGACTGTAACTGTAACTGTGACTGTGATTGTAACTGTAATGTGACTGTGACTGTAACTGTAACTGTGACTGTAACTGCGACTGTAACTGTGACTGTAACTGTAACTGTGACTGTGATCAAAATCTGCGACTGTGATCATAACTGCATCGTAACTGCACGACCGTAACTGTAACCGTGGATTGCAACCGTAATCAGACCGTGATTGTAACTGCAATCGTGACTGCATCGCACGCACCCACCAGTGATTGCAACTGCAACTTTACTGTAACTGTGACCGTGACTGTAACGCAATTGTGATCAGAACTGTGACCGTAACTGTAACCGCATCAACTGCACCGTAACTTTGACTGTGACTGCAACTGTGACTGTGACTGCAATCGCAACTGTTACCATACCGGTAAACCGTGACCGCAATCGGTGACCGCACGACTGTAACTGTGACCGTGATTGCAACCCAACTTATCGTAACCTGCACTGTGACTGTAACTGTAACTGTGATTGTAACTGTTATCAAACGTAAAACGGATTGTAACTGTGACCGTAACTGTGACCATCGCACCCGTGACTGTGATCAACTGCAGTAACTGTTACTGTAACTGTGATTGAAACTGCACTTATCGTAACTGCGTCCCACCTGTAACCGTAATTGCACGACTGTGATTGTAATTGTGACTGTGACTGTGATTGTAACTGTGATTGTGACTGTGATTGTAACTGTGATTGTGACTGTGACTGTGATTGTAACTGTAACTGTAACTGTAATTGTGACTGTGACTGTGATTGTAATTGTGACTGTGACTGTGATTGTAACTGTGATTGTGACTGTGATTGTAACTGTGATTGTGACTGTGACTGTACTGTAACCGTACCGTAACTGCGGGATCAGATTGTAATCGTAACCGTGACTGTGATTGTGACCGTGAATGCACCGTAACTGACTGTAACTGTGACCGTGACCGTGACCGTAACCGTGATCGCACGTAACCGTGACCGTGACCGTGACCGTAACCGACCGTACTGGCATTGAACGTAACCGTGACCGTGATTGCAACTTCAACCTGACCGTGACTGTGACTGTGATTGTGACTGTAACCGTGATCGACCGTGACCGTAACTGACCGCAGACCGTGATTAAAACCGCACTGTGATTGTAACCAAATCTCGACCGTGACTGTGACTGTAATCAGGACTGACCGTGATTGTGACTGTAACCGACTGTGACTGACTGTAACTGTGATTGTGACTTACCTGTAACTGTGATTGCATCTGTGACTGTGACGAACCCAACCGTAACTGTGGGACTGTGATTGTGACTGTAACTGGTGATCGTAACTGATCAAACCAGACTGTGACTGTAATCAGATTGTGGATCAACCGTGACTGTGACTGTAACTGACTGTGACTGTACACCAACCGTGACTGTGATTGTAACTGTAACTGACTGTGACTGTGACTGTGATTGTGACTGTAACTGTGACTGACTGTGATTATAACTGTAACTGTAACTGTGATTGTAACTGTAACTGTGACTGTGATTGTAACTGTAACTGTGACTGTAACTGTAACTGTGATTGTAACTGTGATTGTAACTGTAACTGTGACTGTAACTGTGACTGTGACTGTGACTGTGATTGTAACTGTGATTGTGACTGTAACTGTAACTGTGATTGTAACTGTGACTGTAACTGTGACTGTAACTGTGACTGTAACTGTAACTGTGACTGTAACTGTGATTGTAACTGTAACTGTGACTCCGTGATTGTAACTGTAACTGTGACTGTAACTGTAACTGTGACTGTGACTGTAACTGTAACTGTGACTGTGACTGTGACTGTAACTGTGACTGTGACTGTGATTGTAACTGTGACTGTGACTGTGACTGTAACTGTAACTGTAACTGTGATTGTAACTGTGATTGTAACTGTAACTGTGACTGTGACTGTGATTGTAACTGTAACTGTGACTGTAACTGTGATTGTAACTGTGACTGTAACTGTAACCGTGACCGTAACTGTGATCGACCGTGATCATTGTGATTGTGATTGTAACCTCGTGATTGTAACTGCAACTGTGACCGTAACCGTAACTGTGACCGTGATTGTAACCGTAACTGTGACTGCATTTGTAACCGTACTGGTAACTGTAACTGACCGTGACCGTAATCGTGACTGTAACTGACCGTGACCGTAACTGTAACTGTGACCGTGATTGTAACTGGGTAACTGGTAACTGTGACCGTGACCGTAACTGTGACTGTGACTGTGATTGTAACTGTGACTGTGACTGTAACTGTGACTGTAACTGTAACTGTGACTGTGACTGTAACTGTGACTGTGATTGTAACTGTGACTGTGACTGTGACTGTAACTGTAACTGTGATTGTAACTGTGATTGTAACTGTAACTGCGACTGTGATTGTAACTCTAACTGTGACTGTAACTGTGATTGTAACTGTGACTGTAACTGTAACTGTGACTGTAACTGACTGTGACTGTGACTGTGATTGTGATTGTAACTGTGACTGTAACTGTAACTGTGACTGTGATTGTAACTGTAACTGTAACTGTGACTGTGACTGTGACTGTAACTGTGACTGTGACTCGTGATTGTAACTGTGACTGTGACTGTAACTGTGATTGTAACTGGATCGTAACTGTGACTGTGACTGTAACTGTGACTGTGACTGTAACTGTGACTGTGATTGTAACTGTAACTGTGACTGTAACTGTAACTGTGATTGTAACTGTGACTGTAACTGTGACTGTGACTGTAACTGCGACTGTGACTGTGACTGTAACTCGTTACTGTAACTGTGACTGTAACTGTAACTGTGATTGCAACTGTAACTGTGATTGTAACTGTGATTGTGACTGTAACTGTAACTGTAACTGTGATTGTAACTGTGACTGTAACTGTAACTGTGACTGTGATTGTAACTGTAACTGTGACTGTAACTGCATCGCACCGTGACTGTAACTGTAAATCAGGACTGCAGACTGTGACTGTAACAGACTGCATCTAAACCGTGACTGTAACCGTGACCGTGACCGTAACTGCACCGCATCAAACTGTAACTGTGACTGTGATCGTAACTGTAACTGTGACTGTAACTGTGACTGTGACTGTGATTGTAACTGTGACTGTGATTGCAACTGTAACTGTGATTGTAACTGTGACTGTGACTGTAACTCGTAACTGTGATTGTAACTGTGACTGTAACTGTAACTGTGGATTGTAACTGTGACTGTAACTGTGACTGTGACTGTAACTGTGACTGTGACTGTAACTGTAACTGTTACTGTTACTGTAACTGTGATTGTAACCGTAACTGTGGACTGTGATTGTAACTGTAACTGTGACTGTAACTGTGACTGTGACTGTGATTGTAACTCTGACTGTGATTGCAACTGTAACTGTGATTGTAACTGTGACCGTGATCAACTGTAACTGTGATTGTAACTGTGACTGTAACTGTAACTGTGATTGTAACTGTGACTGTAACTGTGACTGTGACTGTAACTGGCTGACTGTGACTGTAACTGTAACTGTTACTGTAACTGTGATTGTAACTGTGACTGTGACTGTAACTGTAACTGTGACTGTACCGTGACTGTAACTGTAACTGTGATTGTAACTGTGACTGTAACTGTGACTGTGACTGTAACTGTGACTGTGATCAGTGAACTGTTACTGTTACTGTAACTGTGATTGTAACTGTAACTGTGACTGTGATTGTAACTGTAACTGTGACTGTAACTGTGACTGTGACCGTGATTGCAACTGTGACTGGATTGCAACTGTAACTGGTGATTGCACTGCATCGTAATGCAACCGTGGATTAACCGTGACTGTAACTGTAACTGGATTGCAACGACTGCAATCATGACTGTGACTGTGACTGTAACTGTGACTGTGACTGTAACTGTAACTGTTACTGTAACTGTGATTGTAACTGTAACTGTGATTGCAACTGTAACTGTGATTGTAACTGTGATTGTGACTGTAACTGTAACTGTAACTGTGATTGTAACTGTAACTGTGGACTGTGATTGTAACTGTAACTGTGACTGTAACTGTAACTGTACTGTGACTCGTGACTGTAACTGTAACTGTGACTGTGATTGTAACTGTGACTGTAACTGTAACTGTGATTGTGACTGTAACTGTGACTGTGATTGTAACTGACTGTGACTGTGGTTGTAACTGTAACCGTGACTGTGATTGTAACTCTAACTGTGGACTGTAACTGTAACTGTACCGTAACTGTGATTGGTAACTGTAACTGTGACTCACTGTAACTGTAACTGTGATTGCAACTGTGACCGTAACTGACCGTGACTGGTAACTGTAACTGTGGACTCGTGGACCGTAACCAGACTGTGACCGTGATTGCAATCGCAACCGTGACTGCGACTGTGATTGTAACTGTAACTAACTGAGACTGTGACTGTGACTGTGATTGTAATCAACTGTGACTGTAACTGTGATTGTAACTGTGACTGTGATTGTAACTGTAACTGTGACTGTAACTGTGATTGTAACTGTGACTGTGATTGTAACTGTGACTGTAACTGTGACTGCGATTGTAACTGTACTGTGACTGTGATGAACTGTAACTGTAACTGTGACTGTGATTGTAACTGTAACTGTGATTGTAACTGTAACTAACTGTGACTGTGACTGTAACTGTAACTGTGGATTGTAACTGTGACTGTGACTGTAACTGTGACTGTGATTGTAACTGGACTGTGACTGTAACTGTAACTGTGACTGTAACTGTGACTGTGATTGTAACGGTGACTGTGATTGTAACTCTAACTGTGACTGTGATTGTAACTGTAACTAACTGTGACTGTAACTGTAATTGTGACTGTGACTGTGATTGTAACTGTGACTGTGACTGTGACTGTGATTGTAACTGTGACTGTGACTGTATCGGGACTGTAACTGTGACTGTGACTGACTGTAACTGACTGTAACTGTGATTGCGACTGTAACTGTGATTGTGATTGTAACTGACTGTGACTGTGATTGTAACTCTAACTGTACTGTGACTGTGACTGTGATTGTAACTGTAACTGTGACTGTGATTGTAACTGTAACTGTAACTGTGACTGTGATTGTAACTGTGACTGTGATTGTAACTGTAACTGTAACTGTGACTGTGATCGGGACTGTAACTGTGACTGTGATTGTGACTGTGACTGTGACTGTAACTGTGACTGTGACTGTGACTGTAACTGTAACTGTAATTGTGACTGTGACTGTGATTGTAACTGTGATTGTGACTGTGATTGTAACTGTGATTGTGACTGTGACTGTGATTGTAACTCTGTAACTGTAACTGTGACTGTGATTGTAACTGTAACTGTGACTGTGATTGTGACTGTGACTGCGACTGTAACTGACTGTAACTGTGATTGTGACTGTAACTGCGATTGTGACTGTGACTGTGACTGTAACTGTAACTGACTGTGACTGTGATTGTAACTGTAACCGTGACTGTGATTGTAACTGTAACTGACTGTGACTGTGACTGTGATTGTGACTGTAACTGTGACTGACTGTGATTGTGACTGTAACTGACTGTGACTGTGACTGTGATTGTAACTGTAACTGTAACGCACTGCATCAGGACTGTGATTGTGTAATTGTGATCAGACTGTGATTGTAACTGTGATTGTGACTGTGATTGTAACTGTGATTGTGACTGTGACTGTGATTGTAACTGTAACTGTAACTGTGACTGTGATTGTAACTGTAACTGTGACTGTGATTGTATCGTGACTGTGACTGTGACTGTAACTGACTGTAACTGTGACTGTGACTGTGACTGTAACTGTGATTGTGACTGTAACTGTGACTGTGACTGTGACTGTAACTGACTGTGACTGTGATTGTAACTGTAACCGTTACTGTGATTGTAACTGTAACTGATCAGACCAGATCAGATCAGACTGTGATTGTGACTGTAACTGTGACTGTGACTGTGACTGTAACTGACTGTGACTGTGATTATAACTGTAACCGTGACTGTGATTGTAACTGTAACTGACTGTGACTGTGACTGTAACTGTGACTGACTGTGATTGTGACTGTAACTGACTGTGACTGTGATTGTAACTGCACGACCGGTGATTGTAACTGTGACTGTGACTGTACTGGTGATTGTAACCGTAACTGTAACTGTAACTGCGGGATTGTGATTGCGACTGCAACCGTGACTTCAACCGACCGTAACTGTGACTGTGATCAGAAACTGTGATTGTGACCGTAACTGTGACCGTGACTGTAATCGACTGTGACTGTACAATCAAACGACCGTGATTGTAACTGCAACTGACTGTGACCGTGACCGTGATTGCGGACTGTAATCAGACTGACTGTGATTATAACTGTAACTGTAACTGTGATTGTAACTGTAACTGTGACTGTGACCGCGACTCTGATTGTAACTGTAACTGTGACTGTGACGTGTGACTGTAACTGACTGTGACTGACTGTAGAGCAGGGAGCTGGGAACACATCAACAGTTTAATCACGTCTCTGTAACGTTCAGGTACTGTCTGTAATATGGATGGGTATAATTAATCAACACTTATTGATCTCTAAGAATTTTGTTGATCATGTTGAATTTAATCGATTTGTTTGGATCAGTGAGGTCGTGAGTGACTGTTGAAGTAATATAATGATATATGATAATAATGTTCACTGTGTGGCAGTGACCAGCAGGAGGTGCTGTTAGACTCTAACAGGTTAAAGTGAACTGCCCTTGAACTGTCGGAGAAATCACAGGAGAAGTTTGGTGTGGGGACATTTCAATAAAGCTCATTATAAACATAATGCAGGTGATAACTGTCTTGTTTTGTGTTAGTTTTTACTTTTTCTTTCTGTTAGTTCAACTTTAAAGACTTTGGACTATCATTTCTTCTTGGAATAAAGATTTCACTGAGGAAAAACACACTTTCTTTCTTCCAGTATAAATGAACTGAGTGTTAAAGCTCTGACACAGACTGATGCAACAGGCTGTTGTTGGTTGTGTCTGACCTCATCTTCTCCTTGGCCTCCTCAAAGCTCTCAGACACAAAGTAAACCTCCTGGAAGGTGGTGATGAGACACTCCTGGTTACAGGTCGTCCTTGGGTCAAACATCTTCACACAGGCCTGGTCAGACAGGGCATGCTGGGGAAAAAACACATCAACATGAAGTGTGTGTGTGTTTGACAACAACGTTTACATCAGTCATTGTGTGTGTGTGTTGTGTTACCCTCAGCTCTCCAATAGACGACAGTAAACCAGCTCCATAAGCTCTGAGCTGACCGTCCTGTTTGCAGAGTCCGAACTCAATGGTGAAGAAATAACACTGTTAAAAATATGAGACAGTTACACAGAGAGTAGAACACAGTAGAACACAGTAGAGTATTTAGAGATGATAATTTTCTGTTGTTTTATTTTCATCAGTTTAACATGTAATAATTTACAAACACTGAAATCAGCCATAACTACAAATAATATGATAATAACACAAACAACAAACTTCAACATTCAGTGATTCTGTCGCTGTCAGAGGAAAGGTTCCTCCCTGTGTTTTTGAGATTATTACTGTGACACTCACTGTAGCCAGTTTCTGGACGTCCTCGTCAGACGCTCCCAGAGAAGTTTGCAGGGCCATCTCCTGAGAGAACTGGAGCTAACTCTGATCTGCCAGCAGGGGGACGTGACCCAGCAGCTCATGACACGTGTCCCTAAAACCACAACATGATCACAACACACTCAGACACACACTGTCCGTCTGTGCGTGAACCTGCACACGTGAGAAGGCGGAGCTGGACTCACGGCTCAGGTGTGTAGAGCGGGTCAGTGCTGTGACGGACGTACTGGGTGCAGTTAAACACTCTGTAGGCCAAACCTGCCAGGAAGTCTCTGGGAGACAGGTAACCTGCGACAGGTCGCACTGCGAAGCCAGAGCGCTCTGAAACACACACACACACAGGTAACTACACACACACAGGTAACTACACACAGGTAACTACAGACACACAGGTAACTACAGAGAGAGGTAACTACAGACACACCGCTAACTACAGACACACAGGTAACTACAGACACACAGGTAACTACAGACACAGGTAACTACAGACAGGTAACTACAGACACAGGTTACTACACACAGGTAACTACAGACACACAGGTAACTACAGACACAGGTAACTACAGACACACAGGTAACTACAGACACAGGTAACTACAGACAGGTAACTACAGACACACAGGTAACTACAGACACACAGGTAACTACAGACACAGGTTACTACACACAGGTAACTACACACAGGTAACTACAGACAGGTAAACCTCGGAGGAAGAGCGAGACGTCCTCCAGCTGGGGGATGTTGTCCTCTCTGTAGCCGCAGTGCTTCGTGAGCAGCGGCAGGTTCTTCAGGTATTCTCTGCAGGCGTGGGTCGGGTACAGTTTGGTCAGCTCTCTGAACACCACCCCCCACGTCCTGATCTCCTCAAGGGTGTAGTCAATGCGAGGGATGGGCTGCCCGCTGAGGGTGGAGACAGACTGGAGTTAAACTTGCTGCTTCTCTCAGACGACAGGAAACACTAACTGATACTCACAACTTATAATTCATGGCCACTTCCA
Organism: Lates japonicus; assembly: GCA_033238685.1. Taxonomy (NCBI): domain Eukaryota; kingdom Metazoa; phylum Chordata; class Actinopteri; family Centropomidae; genus Lates; species Lates japonicus. Next base: position 287,981 of record BRZM01000407.1, on the reverse strand, counting down.
CAAAGTACTTCCTCCGCTGACGGTAAACCTCGTCTTTAAAGCCCTGACAGGAGAGGTCAGAGGTCAGAGGTCAGCTGGATGTGTCTGATGTGTGTTTGAAAAGTGTAACAGGTGAAACTCACCGGATGGTCGGCGTCCAGCTCTGATCCGTACATCAACACTCTGTGAGAACACTGATCCAGCTCCGAGATCTTCATGGGAAACCAGGGAACATCGTCTCCATCTGATCAAACACAACATCAGCATTCATACCTGTCTCAACTGACCAGGTGTTCCTACCTGTCTCTGACCAGCTGTTCCTACCTGTCTCTGACCAGCTGTTCCTACCTGCCTAAGCTGACCAGGTGTTCCTACCTGCCTCAGCTGACCAAATGTGAGCAGGTGTGTTGAAGGAGATGATGTTGACGTGGTCTTTCAGGTGCTCCAACAGCTCATTAAACTCCTTCTTACTGCAGCTGCAGTCGGCAAAGATCTCCACCTCATTAGTGACTCGTTTCGACATCCTGGACTCAATGTGGTTTAGGTTCACTCGCTTCTCCTGCAGGGGTTGGGGGCCGAGGGGGAGGAGGACAAGGAGAAGGAGGAGGAGGCAGAAGTAAAGAATCTCCCGGATGTGGACCTAGATGTGGATCTGGATGTGAATCTAGATGTGGATCAGGATGTAGATCTAGATGTGGATCTGGATCTAGATGTGGATGTGGATGTGGATCTGGATCTAGATCTGGATGTGGATCTGGATCTAGATGTGGATGTGGATCTGGATCTGATCCTGACGTGGATCTGGATCTGGATGTGAATCTAGATGTGGATCTTGATGTGGATCTGGATGTGGATCTGGATGCGGATCTGGATCTGAATGTGGATCTGGATGTGGATCTAGATGTGGATCTGGATGTAGCTCTAGATGTGGATCTGGATCTGGATGTGGATGCGGATCTGGATCTAGATGTGGATCTGGACGTACATCTAGATGTGGATCTGGATGTACATCTAGATGTGGATCTGGATCTGGATCTGGCTCTAGATCTGGATGTGGATCTAGATGTGGATCTGGATCTGGCTCTAGATCTGGATGTGGATCTAGATGTGGATCTGGATGTAGCTCTAGATGTGGATCTGGATCTAGATGTGGATCTGGATGTGGATTGGGATCTGGATCTAGATCTGGATGTGGATCTAGATGTGGATGTAGCTCTGGATCTGATCCTGACGTGCATCTGGATCTGGATGTGGATCTAGATGTGGATGTAGCTCTGGATCTGATCCTGACGTGCATCTGGATCTGGATGTGGATCTAGATGTGGATCTGGATGTAGATCTACATGTGGATCTGGATCTTGATGTGCATATGAATCTGGATCTGGATCTAGATGTGGATCTGGATATGGATCTGGATCTGGATCTAGAGGTGGATCTGGATGTGGATCTAGATGTGGATCAGGATGTAGATCTAGATGTGGATCTAGATGTGGATGGATCGATCTGGATCTAGATCTGGATCTTGATCTTGATCTAGAGGTGGATCTGGATCTGATCCTGATGTGGCTCTGGATCTGGATCTGGATGTGGACCTGGATGTGGGTCTGTATCTGAATGTGGACCTGGCTGTGGATCTAGATGTGGATCTGGATCTGATCCTGATGTGGCTCTGGATCTGGATCTGGATGTGGACCTGGATGTGGGTCTGTATCTGGATGTGGACCTGGATGTGGATCTAGATGTGGATCTGGATCTGGATGTGGATCTGGACTTGGATCTGGATCTAGATGTGGATCTGGATGTGGATCTAGATGTGGATCTGGATCTCACCTGGAAGAGTCTGAGAGCTTTGACCAAACAGCCGACCTCATTCTTCAGAGAAAACACCACCGCTGTTTTCCCAGAATCCTCTCCACTCTCCTTGTCTGGCTTCTCATTGATTGGACAGAAGGACGGACGCCGAGACTGAGACAACGACACAGAGAGCAAACAGGATTGAACCTGACCCTGTCCAGGACTGAGAGAGGCTGACTCAGAGGAGGAGGTGAGGTCTTTATGAGGCTCAGTAACAGGGTGGAGCTGCTGCTGTTAAACTTCCTCTTCACTGTTCAAATGTCAAACATTAACAAACTTCCTGTTTCTCTGAGCAGCTGCTGGATGGAGCGGTGAAGGTGGAGGTGACCTGAGGTGGAGTTCCTCTGGTAAATGACTCAGTGTTTGTTCAATAAATCACATTTAGAGTTTGATACAGTGACAAGAATTTAAAGTAAGTGTTCATTTTATTAGGTACACCTGTCAGACAACACGATGAACGCATGAACCATCATTCATTCATCATTTAATCTTTATTTCTCTGAACTTCCTCTGATCTGATTTTCCTCTGCTTTTCTGACAGAGAAACTGACTCCTCATCCCCATGAACTCAAAACGTTTCTGTTTCCTCTGCAGTTTCTGTTTTAACTCAGAGGTGTTCCTTATATTCTGACTCCATTAGAAACAGCAGCAGCTTTACCTCTGAGCTCAGTGTTTACAGGTGTTCGTATTAAACTGATCACTGAATCTGTTATCTTTTGTTTAATTTTTAATAACTGTTTATTTGTCTGTTGTGTCTTTTAATCCAAATTAAAAATAGAATTTAAATCTTTATTCATATTTGAATCATTTGTTTTCATTAAAAAAAAAATCTAATTCTGATTCTGAGACACTGATGTAAACAAGAGGATTTTTTTTCCCTGACATCAGACTGGAAGAAAAACACTTCCTGCAAAACCTCATCCAGGTGAAATTCATCTATTCATCCAGTCATTATTATTTAAAGCTGCAATGTTGCAGCTGCTGCAGAGAAAATATTTTCATTTCAGCATCAGACTGATGAATATTTAATCATCTCTGGGGTGAGGGGTGGGGACTGCTGATGCTGAGTTGTACAACTATAAGAATAGTGAAAAATAAATAAATAATAATCAAGAACTTTTCAGAACTGTTTTCTCTGGAGTCTGTTCTGTCTCGAAATCTGGGTCCATACAGAACCATGTCTCGATCTCCAGGGAGAGGATCGGGTTCACCCTGGACAGATCAGCTGTCAGAGACAAACAACTTTCACACCTACAGACAGTTCGCCTGCAGGGAGAACCAGAGACAACCAGAGACAACCAGAGACAACCAGAGAAACCAGAAACCAGAGACAACCAGAGAGAACCAGAGAACCAGACAGAACCAGAGACAACTCAGAGACAACCAGAGAACCAGAGAGAACCAGAGAGAACCAGAGAACCAGGGAGAACCAGAAAACCAGAGACAACCAGAGACAACCAGAGACAACCAGGAGAACCAGACAACCAGAGACAACCAGAGACAACCAGAGACAACCAGAGACAACCAGGAGAACCAGAGAGAACCAGAGAGAACCAGGAGAACCAGGGAACCAGAAACCCAGAGACAACCAGAGACAGAGAACCAGACAACCAGAGACAACCAGAGAAAACCAGAAAACCAGAGACAACCCGAGACAACCAGAGAACCAGAGAACCAGAGACAACCAGAGAAAACCAGAAAACCAGAGACAACCAGAGACAACCAGAGACAACCAGAGAAAACCAGAAAACCAGAGACAACCAGAGACACCAGAGAAAGACAAATAGAGAACCAGAGAGGAACTAGAGAGAACTAGAGGAACCAGGGAACTAGAAAACCAGAGACAATGAGACAACTAGAAATAACTAGAGTACCCAGAGAGAACCAGAGACAACCAGAGGACCAACAGACAACCAGAGACAACCAGAGACAACCAGAGAACCAGAGGAAACCAGAGACAGCAGAGACAACCAGAGAACCAGAGACAACCAGAGAACCAGAGACAACCAGAGACAACCAGAGAGAACCAGAGACAACCAGAGAGAACCAGAGACAACCAGAAAACCAGAGACAACCAGAGGGAACCAGAGACAAGCAGAGAACCAGAGGGAACCAGAGACAAGCAGAGACAACCAGCAAACCAGAGAAAACCAGAGACAACCAGAGAGAATCAGACAACCAGAGACAACCAGAAACAACCGGACAACCAGAGAGAACCAGACAACCAGAGAACCAGAGAACCAGAAAGAACCAGACAGAACGAGACAGAACCAGAGAACCAGAGAGAACCAGAGAACCAGAGAACCAGAAAGAACCAGAGAACCAGAGAGAACCAGAGAGAACCAGAGAGAACCAGAGAACAACCAGAGAAAACCAGAGAACCAGACAGAACCAGGGAGAACATGACAGACAACACACAAAACTGGGGTTCAAACCTGGTTCTCCTGGGGTTTGAAGAGACAGAGATAACCACTTTACCACTGCACCGTCATTAATCATTTATCTGCTGTTTTTTTTATTTTCTGCCTCAGAGCTCAGACACTGATGATTACTGTCATTACTGATTAATCTTTACATTATTTGTTCATCAACTGAACATTTGGTCAATAAACAGTCAAATGTTTCCATCAGTTTCTCAAAATGACAAATTCATGTTGTCAACTTAACTAATGAATCATTTCAGCTCCGAATGATCAGGAGGAGAAAACCTACAGACACGATCTGTCAGGTCTCCATCACTGTTTCTCCAGAAACACGGGAAGAAATACTACAGCAGAAATACTCTGATTACTTTCAGAAATATTGTGGTTACTTTCAGAAATACTATGGTTACTTTCAGCCTCAGAGCCAGTTTCTCTCTGGTTCTCCACACTCAACCTCAACCTGCACTGAAAACACCTGAGGAAAACCACCAGAGACCAGAACCATCAGAGACACTGAGGCCAGGGAGAAGGAGGAGGTGCTCTCACCATCTGCCCCCCGGTGTGGCGTTGCTGCTGGTGGTCGAACATGGCTGAGTCCAGCGACAGCCCCCTCCTGGCCCAGTACTTGCTGGAGAACATCATCATGGCGGGCTGCATCCTGGGCACCGGCTCTGGCTCCTTCATCACATGGGATGAGGCCATTGGGAACCAGTGGGTGTACGAGTACCAGGGCTCCAGCCTGATCCGGTTCTGCTCTGCCGCTCCTCACACTGACACTCAGAGAAGGTCTGTCGGCCCGACGCCGGCACGCCCCCGCCTTTATACTGAGGCAGGGAGGGGAGGGGGAGGAGAGAGGGGGAGGAGGGAGGTGATGATGGTGTTTTTTGTTTGAAGCAGAGGGTGAACAGGTCAGGACAGGAAGTGGACAAATATCAGCTGAGGTTTCATTTGGGGAGGGGGGGGGGGCTGTCTCTGTCAACACAGAACAGGATCATCAACATGAACTCAAACAGAATCTCTTAATGTTTTAAACTGTAAAACATTAAAAAGCTCAGTTTGTTCTTCTGTCTTCAGTCTGAAACATCATCTGAAACATCTGCAGCAGCTGGATCAGTTTGTACAGGAACAGAATTATTCCAGCTGTGTGTGTGCGTGTTCGTGTGTGTGTGTGCGCAGCGGCAGGTAAACAGTGTGTGTCTGTTTGTGTGTGTGTGTGTGTGCAGCAGCAGGTAAACAGTGTGTGTCCTCTTCGCCTCACTGAGCTGTGTGAGCAGGTGGAGCTCGGTGAATGACAGTCAGCCTCCGTCCTCCTCTTCAATAAAACCCTGGGAGATGGGGGGGATAAGGCTCGGACGTCTGTTCACACAATTTCCTGCAGCACAGGAAATGAAAGGAGCGGCGAGGCAGCAGCCCGGAGCTCAGCTGCTTTGTTCTGACTCTGCTGCAGCTTTATGAGCAGATCTCAGGTGATACGCTCCTCCGTCTCCTCCGCCTTCAACACCAAACATCTCCCATCAAAGGAGGAGGGTGAGGGAGGGTGAGGGAGGGGGACGTCCATCGGCTGCTGTGACATTTGGAGGCGAACAAACAGGAGCTCTGACATTTCTGCTCCAAATGAATCAAATAAACTCATTTCTGACAGGTTAATGAAACTTCACTGACTGAGTCAGAGCAGCTTTATGTCAACACGTCCTCACCTGTACCTGTGGGAGCTCGTCATGGTAACAACAGGTTGGTGCTGTGTTCTTCTTCTTCACCTGCTGAAACACTCACATTTCTCCACAGCATCAAAAACCATGAGAGGTAAAAGAAACTTCCCTCTGATCTCCTGAAATCATTTTATTGCCCAAAGAGTTCGATCGATTACATGAAAAGAGCTGAAATCACAAAGTTTAAACCTGCAGCAAAAACATGGCAGAGCTCCATCAGCATCGACAGAAGGAAATAAAAACCAGTCTGAGTCTTTAAAGCTGCAAAGATCAGTTTCATTCCAAACTGCTCCCACACGTTATCTGAGCTCATCAACAGGTTTATGGTTGGGTCAGTCAGTGTGATGATGCAGGAGAATAAAACAGGGTTCAGACTGAAACAGCAGAGTTTGATTCAAAAGGTGCTCGTGTTGCTTTTAAAGGGAAACATCCACATTTTAGGAAACATATGATTCTGGTTTTCTTACTGGGATTCACTGAAGATTCAAACTTTTGTAAACGAACTGACTCTGTGTTCCTGCTGAGATCAGCCCGACCACATGCTAATGCTAATGCTAACACAACACTTCCTGCTGCTTCACATTAAAACACCTCAGCTGGCTTTTATTGTGAAGGAGCCGCAGGAAACATTCTGACATCAGATGGAGGCTGAGGTCGTTTGGCTGGTCTGGAAACAGAAACACACCTGCTGGTGTTACCGTGGTAACCACAGGACGGAACGTGAGGAGGATCCTCTCAGGTTTGTTTTTATTTTAAAGCTGAAAACCTGCTCATTAGCCTCCAGTAAGAAACAGATTATTTCCCATAATGCCTCAGTGCTCCTTTAAGTAGATCTATGACCTGGTTCATCAGCATCACAATATAAAAACACAAACATGTTTATCACACGTCGTCTGTTACTGAGGGTTAATACTGAGAGAGCAGCTGTCCAATTAAAACATCACCACTGGAAACACGCAGCCAATCAGACACCATGTTGGACCTGATGTGGGTGGAGTCACGACACAACGCTCTGCTCGTCTAAAGCTCCATTCAGACTGGATATCTGTCGGGGGGGGGGGGGGGGGCTCACCTCACACACATAGTATCTCTACCTCCTCAGTGCTCCTTCTGTCTGAATGGGGCTTTACGAAGGAATGACTCTCTGAGTGACAGAGACAATAAGGTACAAGAAATTACAAAAATAAGATTCTGAATAATCTTAAATCCTTTTTACATTCTCTTCTTCTTCTTATCCTCTGTTCTTGGGGGAGGGGGGAGGGGGGAGGCGACGTGGTCGTCGTCCGGCTGACTCTGAGTCAGTCTCTGCTCTGATCTGCGGTTCACTACGATATGAAGGCAACTTTGCAGCTGTTGTGAGAGCTGGTTTCTCTCAAGTGTCCGTGGCCGTTGGAGCAGGCGTCCTGTCGTTGCGTCGCTCTGGGAGCCGGAGGACATCCAGGATCTGACGGCTCGGAGCCCAAGACATCGGAGGTGAAGCCCAGGATGCTGCTGACGGAGTCGGGTAAATCCTGAGGAGGACAGAGAGCAGCTGAGTGAGTCTGCAGGACAGAGATTCACCTCCACCTCACCATGTCAGAAACACCTGAAGTTACTTTACCTTACAGCTCTTTATCTGCAGGCTGATCCCCTCTGCTTTCTGAAGAATCTCCTCAATGTCCAGTTTCATGGAGAGCTCATTAATGTGCTGAAGGAAACAGACGCAGCTTCAGTCGTGGTTCAGGTCAGAGAACAGAGAACTGCAGCAGCTACAGGTGACTCAGTTTACCTTCAGGATTTCATTGAAGCCATAGTTCTCCTCCATGATCTTCTGTTTCTCTGAGTCCAGGATGGCACAGCACACCAACAGGTGGAAGTTCTGACAGGGCAGACCAGTCCACATCACCTGAGGACAGGTACACAACAGATCCTTTCAGCCAGGTCAACAACAAACTGAACAAACATGTGACAGAGGATGAAGAGAGAACTGACCTCCCAGAGCCGCAGAACGTCCTGGAAACTGAGCTCCCTCTTAAATCTGATCAACAACCAGCGGAAACAGAAATACAGATAACCTGAGTCCTGAGACTCTGAAAGACAAACACACACTCAGAGTTAGAGGGAGGACACACAGTTAGCTTAGCTTAGCATGAAGCCTGGAGACAGCTGCCTGACCCTGTGTCATCAGGTGTAAACCTGAGAAACATCTGTCTGACAGCTTCTTTATCCACGAGCAGTGACCTCCAACAAACACCTGCTCTAACACAGCCCTCCTGTTCTCGGAGTCTCGTACCGAGGTAGTTCCAGAAGGCCAAGTCCAACAGTCTGAGCAGAGTACTGAGCTGGATCAGCTGAGTCTTCATGCCCTGCATCTGCTCCTCAAAGTTCTGGTGCTGAAACAGACACAAACACACAGAGAGAAGAGTCGAATCCACTGACACTCACTGACTGAACAGCTGCTCTGAGGTCAGGAAGCTGCTGCTTCACTCACCATCTGGTCCATGAAGGAGACAAAACACCAGAAAGCATCCACCTCGTTTTCCATCACGTAGAGAATGGGAGACAGCAGGTCGCTCATCCCCTGAACATAACCTGACCATGACAGAGAGCATTTCACATCCTCAGTGTGTTAAACACAGAAAAAAGTTCAGCTGTGTTGTTCCTGCAGCCTCTCCAGGACCAGTTCAGGCTGCTCTGCTCTGTCAGAGGAGAACTGCTGACAGTACAGGAGCGTGAGGTCTCACCCAGGTCAAAGTCGTACATGCAGTAGGTCATCAGGATGTCGTGGAGGAGGACCAGACCCGGGTTATCAATACCCTCGTAGAACCTGTTTGTTCTGTCGGTTCTGTTCACGTCTTTCTCTGAAAAACAGAAGCGACAGTGTGAAGGTAAAACCAGGATCCACACAGGAAACCTCTGAACCAGTCTGAGGTTTAACTGTGATGAACTCTCACCGATCAGACTCCTGTAGTCTCTGAGTCTGGAGTTCCTCCTCTCCTGCTCCTCACTGACCGACTTCCACTGCAGCTTCATCCTGAAGTATTCATCCCTGTCAAACACCAGGAGAGAACACAATCACAGCCTCATTACAACACACCACTCCTCTGGTTCCTGTGTGAGGTGGTGGTTGTGCTGGAGGCGGAGGAGTGTGCATACGTTTTGTTCCTCTGCAGAGCTTTCCTCTCCTCCAGCGTGCTGTCCCAGGGGAAATAACCCAACAGAAACTTCCAGGCTTCCTTTCTCACAGCGTGACAGAGTCCCTGTAGATTCACACACATTAACACGTGATGATCTGATGATCAGAGCGAGCGGTTACTGAGAGAAACAGCTGAGTCTCTTTCATCCTCTGTCTACCTGCCTCACTGAGGATCAGCTGATCAGCCTCCTCCTTTATAAAATGTTTTAAAGAACCACCTGGTCCTGACACAAACATTAAAGAGAGAAATCAAACGTGCCCCTTTGAAGATGACTTGTTTGAGGTGAGGGATCTGGATCATCCTCCCCTCTGGATCCTGGTGTTTGGTCCAGTCCTCTGCAGACAGAGGCTCCCTCCTCGTCACCTGAGGCCTCGTCCCCAGGTCGATCTGACGGGACACAGGTGAAGTCATCAATTCATCGACTGCTTCATCAACAGATAATTCATATAGAAATATGATTCTTGAATGTGAGTATTAGTTTCTCTTTGTTTTCTGTGGCAGTAAACTGAGTCTGACAAACACCTGAAGACGTCGACTCTGGAAACTGTTTCACTGTTAACTGATATTTTACAGACAACGATCGATCAGTAGATTAATCAATAACAATATTTCCTCCAGGTGGATGAACAGTGGAAACACAGAGGGAGGTGACGTGACCCTCACCCTGGTGATGACCTCGAAGCCCGGCTCCTCCTGCTGGTTGATCTCCAGGCCGGGGATGACTTCACCCAGCAGGTCAGCCACCTCCTCTGGGGGGCGCTGGTGCTGCTCCTCCGTCCCCCTGAAGGCATCAAAGATGTAGTTGGTGACTTTGGAGAAGCCGCCCAGAGTCGTCACGTACGGGTCCTTCTTGAACTTCTGCAGGAGAACAGAAACAGAAACTGTATGAAGAGGGAGAATACTGTGAAGACTGAAGACAGGCAGGCAGACAGACAGGCAGACAGACAGGCAAGTGCGCAGCAGACAGACAGTGACAGACAGGGCAGACAGGCAGCAGGCAGGCAGGCAGGCAGGCAGGCAGTGTTGTGACAGACAGACAGGTGCAGGCAGTGCAGCAGGCAGGCAGGCAGGCAGGCAGGCAGACAGGCAGGCAGACAGAGAGACAGAGAGACAAGGACAGGCAGTCAGACAGGCAGGCAGGCAGGCAGGCAGACAGACAGGCAGACAGGCAGACAGGCAGGCAGGCAGGCAGGCAGGCAGACAGACAGGCAGACAGGCAGACAGGCAGGCAGGCAGACAGATAGACAGGCAGGCAGACAGACAGACAGGCAGGCAGGCAGACAGGCAGACAGAGAGACAGACAGGCAGACAGGTAGACAGGCAGGCAGGCAGACAGAGAGACAAGCAGACAGGCAGACAGACAGGCAGGCAGGCAGGCAGGCAGACAGACAGACAGGCAGGCAGGCAGACAGGCAGACAGAGAGACAGAGAGACAAGCAGACAGGCAGGCAGACAGAGAGACAGAGAGACAAGCAGACAGGCAGACAGACAGGCAGACAGGCAGACAGTGCAAGGCAGGCAGGCAAGTATATGTACAGACAGATGGTAAGGGTGTTAAGACAGGTTAAGGCAGGCAGGCAGGCAGGCAGTGTTAGACAGACAGGCAGTAAGCAGGCAGTGTTGGCAGGTGTTGTGACAGGCAGGCAGACAGAGAGACAGAGAGACAAGCAGACAGGCGATGATTATATGCACAGCAGACAGATTAGCAGGCAGGCAGTAAAGATGGTGTTATGTTATAAGCAGGCAGACAGACAGACAGGCAGGCAGGCAGACAGACAGACAGGCAGAAGGACAGACAGGCAGGCAGGCAGGCAGACAGGCAGACAGAGAGACAAGCAGACAGGCAGGCAGACAGAGAGACAGAGAGACAAGCAGACAGGCAGACAGACAGGCAGACAGGCAGACAGGCAGGCAGGCAGACAGACAGACAGGCAGGCAGGCAGGCAGACAGGCAGACAGACAGAGAGACAGAGAGACAAGCAGACAGGCAGACAGACAGGCAGGCAGACAGGCAGACAGGCAGACAGGCAGGCAGGCAGGCAGGCAGACAGACAGACAACAGACAGGCAGACAGGCAGACAGGCAGGCAGGCAGACAGGCAGACAGAGAGAGAGAGACAAGCAGACAGGCAGGCAGACAGAGAGACAAGCAGACAGGCAGACAGACAGACAGAGAGACAGACAGATAGAGAGAGAGACAGACAGACAGAGAGACAGACAGATAGAGAGAGAGACAGACAGACAGAGAGACAGACAGATAGGCAGACAGACAGAGAGACAGGCAGGCAGGCAGCTGGGAGTTTTCCATGTTGACAGACTGACTTCATGTTTGAGTATCTCATGACTTAGTTTCTCACGTGAACGAGGCCGAAGTTGTTGTCGTCCAGCAGGTTCTCGAAGGACTGAGACAGAGCTTTGTTTGGAGTGCTGACAATCAGACACGTCTCATCGTCTGGAGTCCTGCAAACACACAACACACACACACCTCAGGATCTCTGCAGGTAAACACACACAACTTCAAATCATTTCATACTGACTCACAAATTATTCAAACCAACGTTTAGGAGACATGTCTGCTGAGAACTACAGCTGCTGTCAGAAGAATCTAACTCTGAGCTCATTTGTCTTTTAGTTCCACAGCTTCATTAAAGATGTTTAATCAGACTGAACTGTCGTTTCTTTTCTCACCATTATTCAGTGTCTGAATCTCTGAAAACAGAAATGTGAGTTGAAAACCTTCAAAATAAAATCCAGCATTAAACCTGTAGAGAGAGCGTCAGTGGTTGTTTTCATTGATCTGTGCAGACTCTATCGTCTAATAAAAGACTCTGCAGACGATCAGCTGTCGTCACAGCCGAGCCTGAAAATATCCGGCACTTAATCCAGACGATTTCATTATGAAAGGCGTCGATAAGAACTTTAATAACAGCTATCTACAAAGAGATAGAGGAGCACGCTGCCCGTCCTCAGGACAATAATCTGACATGATATTTGGAGAAGAAGAAGTCGTGTCCTGGCTGAGTGTTGACCACCATCACACTCATTCTGCTCATACGTAAATCACATGAATTAGCATATAAATGAGCTGCTCTGATTCAACATCAATAGATCAGGTTTCTGATCAGATCATCAGACTGTGGTTACAGTAAATACTGACAGCACCATTCATCACCATCCACACACTGCGGTTACTGTGAACTCTGTTTTCTCTGGGTTGGTGTCATAGATGAAGAAGCAGCTGTCGATCCTGTTTCACGTCATGTCTTCGTCACGTCAGTCATATCTGTTGTTGTGCTGGTGGGTACTTACTCGCTGAGCAGAGCAAACCTTCTCAGGCCGTCCAGGAACTCTCTGCTGCCGCCCTGGTGAAAGTGCAGAGTGGGGAGGGCGGTGGAGGACTCCTTCAGTTTAAAGATCAGGAAGGTCCACCCCTCCTCCTTCACTGTGATGGACCTGAGGTCACTGACGCTGAAGGTGAACGCCCACCGGCTCCTCTCATGGCTGTGGTTCAGAGAGCCTGACAGACCACGGACAGGAAACAGACAGAGCAAAATAAGAGTATGAAACAACCTCACATCCTGTTGGTGTTGATGTTTTATCACTGCTCTGAGATCAGCTCCTTCACCAGATCTTTGTCTGTGTTGTGTAAAACTGTGAGAGATGTTCTGATCAGACTCTGTATCAGCAGATAATCAGTATCAAAGATCAGGATCAGGGTGATATAAAAACCTGGACCAGGACCTCCTGATGTAAAACAGAAAGAGGAGCCTGGTGTTTTCCACTTAGCTGATGTGTTGTTGCAGTGAAACGTGTCTGATCAGAAACAGAAACACTTTCATTTCCTCCAACAACTGAAACAGGTTTTAACACCAAACACTCACGTTAGAGCGTCGACTGTTTAAATAAACTAAGTCAGAGGAAATAAAGTGATTCACAGCTGAAATTGTGTTAACTTCATACTGCACAACACACACTGATAATGCAACACAGAGTGTTCTAAATGGAACCAGACTGATGATGATTTAACAGACAGGCTGGCAGAACAAAGCAGTTTTCACAGTATCCTGCAGGTGACTGAAGATAATCTCTCACCTGTCAGCTGTTACAGCAGGTTACAGTGAACTCACCCTCTCCATTGGTGCAGGGTTTCCTCTTGAAGGACACAGCATTAACCATGTCCCACTCGGTCTCGTAGCTCTGCTGAGTCTCTAACAGCTGATGGGACCTCTCCCCTGGACACTGAGCCCACTCCACCACTGAGCTGGAGTCCTGATCAAACACACAGTCACTTTATCTGTATCAGCTGGATTCACCTGCTCTGTCTGTGTAGAAACATCACACAGCTCCACCTGCACCACCTGCACCACCTGCTAACAAGCACTACCTGCTGTGTTTGTATCTGTTTGTTTTATTAAGGCGACATAAATATATGTACAGTTACTGGTTAATGTCTGAAATAACTTCTGGAAATCCTCAGTGTTTGTAGTTACATTATACCAGAGGTGTTGAAACTGTGGGGAGCCTCCCCAGGGAGGAGTGGGAGGGCTGAGGAGGGGGTGAGGAGGGAGACTGGGGTGAGGTAAAGGGACAGGTGTGTGCAGGTGTTAGTGATGCAGCTGTGACACAGACTGACTCAGAGCAGCCTCAGTGTGTGACCTGTGAAGACATCCTGACCAATGACAACATGTCACCTGCCTACAGACAGACTGAAGGAGGAGGGGGAGGAGGAACCAGCTGCATGTTAGAACAAACTGAGACAAACCTTTCCAGCACAGAGCATGTTGGAGGGGTCGACGGTGTCCTCCAAGGGTCTGTACTCCACAATGATCTCTCCATCCTGACGAGGTGGAGACAGACATGAAGATAAAGACTGAGAAACTATTTATGACACATCAGTGAAACACACGTAGACCTGAAACATTCAGTCCATTCACTTTAAATGAACAGTTAATGATTCTGAAAATCACTTAAAATTCTCAGGTTCCAGATTCTTCAAGTTTGCTTGTTTTATTTTTCTCACAGAATCTGAAAATCTTGTGAAGACGCTGCGTTGAACAAATAATCAGCAAACTGATCACTAATTAACTGAGTTGTTAGACTCTGGTGTGATTACTGACAGGACATTTAATATCTGACCTTGTCGACGATCCGAAGTGACCCTGAGACGAGTAAATCCTGCTCGATGCCGTCCTCATCGCTGTTGGGATGAATGAAGACTCCCTCATGTTCAAATATAACCTGTGTGACAGGTGACAGGTATTATACTGCAGCTGGATTCTTCAGCTTTAACATTATATTTCCTCAGGTTGAACAGTGACTGGCAGCTCTGTCTGAATGCCTCCGCCCGTTCCATCACTGTATAACTGGTCCAACCAGTCTGAGTCATTACAACACAGCAGCTGACTGAAGTAAAGTCTGTCAGAGCAGTGAGGTATGTTACAACCACATCAGGCTGTTTTCTGTCTGTCAACATGACCTGCTTTAACCATCCAGGTAAACAGATAGGACCTGTGGCCCTGCTCTTTAACATCATTACACACTCCTCACGGTGCTTATGTTGCAGTGGACAGAAGATCTTCCTGGAGGAGGTGTAGTTAAACCTCCTCCTAGTTTATTAAACATCACGAACAGAAGCTGAACCAGCTTAAAACCAGCTTCACATTAAAACAACAGGTTTACACACATCAACCAGAGACCTCTCTACAGGCTGCAGTGTAAACAGCTGAGAGGACCAGACCTGGACCAGGTCCATGTAGCTTATCTCGCTGCACAGACCCGAGTCTGGATCCTGCTAACGGACCCGCAGACGGTACGGACGGCGGTGACTTGGCAGAAAGCGCGGAGAGCGGCTGTTTCTGTTTCCTCTGCCCGGTCTCTGCTGTGGAGACTCGGTCTTACGGGTTAAAAGTTCACTGTTGCTCAGTGACTCCTCGGCGGGCCGCTTCGTCAACAACCTACAGCTCGCTTCGGTAACATCATGCTAATATTGACGTTAGCTGTTAGCATGTCAGCAGCAGCGGTGGGAGAGGCGGTGCGTTCAGACAGAGTTGAGACAACGATGTGGAGGCGGCTGGAGGCGGACTGTGGTCTCTCTGTGTCCTCACCCTGCCTCTGTAGCTTCGGTTAGCACCGCGGCTAACAGCGGCTAACAGCGGCTGGCTCACTAACCTACAGTGTAGGTGTCCGGTAAACGCGGAGCTGTGTCCGGTAAACGCGGCTGTTGGAGGCAGATAACGGTTAAAACAGAGTGTGTCAGACTCGGTTAAAGATGTTCTTACCTTCTGAACATACTCCGCCGCCATGTTGTCTGCCTGTCTCCTGATTACGTCAGCAACTCACGTGCCTGTCAACGTCCAAAACAAAACGGACAAGTCAGCTTCCGGTGCAGAGCTCCGCGACGCATGCGCACTGAGAGTCCACGTTTCATTTCTTTTATATTTTAAAACATTGAATAGAAAACATATAAAGAGTAAAGTAAGAGTACAAATATAAACATGACTGTAAGAATACTTCATTACAAGTAAAAGTACTGCATTCAAAATCCTACCTCAGCTTCATGTACTCAGACTATGACAGTAAAAGTACTTCATGTAGTTACAGTATGGCAGTACAAGTACTTCATTGTGCAGTAACTGTCTCCTGTGACTGATCTCTGATCAGATCATTGATCCTGAGTGATCGATGCTTCAGCGGCAGGTGGAGCTGGTTTAACTACGTCACGTACAGTTAGTTTAGTCCACCGATTCTCAACCAGAGGGTCGGGCCCCTCTGAAGGGTCACCAGATAAATCTGAGGGGTCGTCACGTGATTCATAGGAAAGAAGAAGAAGAAACACTGTACCTGTACTGTAAACAATGTACTTTAGTAAATATACCTAGTTACTCTGCAACACGTTCACCTGGTAGAATAAATAAATATAAAATAACAAACACCAGATAGATAATTTCTCTCAGGCCGATTCAATCTCAGACTGGTTCTTTGTTTAGAGACTGGTTCTCTGAGGTCTGTTCAGGTGTTTTCAGGTAGATAAAGATAAAAACAGCTCATGGCTCCTGGTATGAAAAGAACCAGATTGTCCGGTTTCCTTATATAGGAAACTTCCAGTCTCGTAAAGTCTCGCTTAGTCTCGCGGTAGTTGAGTGAGAGAAGAAGCGAAGAAGCGGACGGTGAGCGGACTGTCAGGGTGGACCGAGTCTGTACAAACTGTTGATTAAAACAGTAAAATGACCGTCTGGTCCACGGTCCGGTGAGTTCGTGGTCCGCAGGCCGCCGTTGACTTCCCCACAACATGGAGTTAAACGCGGTTAATCGGTCTCCCAGAGAGGAGGGGGAGCTCGAAGACGGAGAGATCTGCGATGATGAAACCGAGGAGAGTGTGCCGCTCCGGCGGGGGGATGGTAAGAGGCCGGGCCGCGGCGGCGGAGCTCTTCCGCGGACACGGAAACCCCACCAACACCCGCACAACATGCTGCCACACCTGGGTCACCAGCCGCCAGACTTCCGCCTCATGATGCCATACAACCTCGGACCTCACGGACACGGGCCTTTCCCCCCGGCCCACAGGCAGCAGTGCGGGCCGAGCGGGCCCGACCGGCCTCCCTCCCCGCTGCCGCTGCCGCCGGGACTCGGTCCTCACGGCGAGCCCAGCCCGCGGTCCAGCTTCTGGGAGCGGAGCCACGGCGCCATCGGTAGGTTCCGGCACCGGGGCATGCCGAACGGCGGACGCGGGGCCTGGAACCGAGGCGGCCGGGGGGGGGGAGGCGGCAGAGCTCCCATCGGTCGTTACGGTCCCGGTGAGAGTCACGGCAACAAGACCGACTCTCCCTCGAGAAAACGTATCCTTTCCCGGTGTCAGTAATTATTATACCCGAATATAAACCGTCTCCAGGGGACTGCGATTGAATTAGAGTCCACCAGAGGCCTGCGGGTGTCTGATAGGCTGCACATGAACCTGAACCCGGGTCAGACCAGGACCAGGTACAGAGGACAGAGCAATAATCAGTACTATGATAATCGATTCATGAGGGTTCAGATAAACCTGAAGCTTTTACAGTCTTTAAAGTTCTGATCCAGACCTGGTCTGGTGCGGTTTAATGAACACTGTGTTTACACTGAGTTTACCTGTTCAGGTGCAGGTGGTTCTGACCTCAGTGAACTCACCATGTCTCTGTTTCCATTAATGAAATAATCAGTTTAACTTCCTGTTCCAACAGGAAGTGGGTCATCCTGTAAACCCTCCTCAGCTGAAAAAGATCCATCTCAGTCCTCATGTGACTTCACAGTTCGTTTTAAATCACAGTGAACTGATAATATCTGTCTCTGATACTGTTCTTATTATTAGAATAAAGTCTCAATTAATTAAACGGACTGAGTGACTGTGAAGATAAATGTTTGTTGCAGCCAAATCTTTCTCCTGGAACAGCTCAGTGCAGACTGGTCCAGGCTCCAGACCTGGTCCAGGTCTGATACTGAGTGAACTTTCGAAGTCATTTATGTGTTCACATTATTGAAAATGGAACATTTCCATTTAAAATGCTGATTATTATAAATGAATGAGAAAAGAAGAGAAAGCAGCAGTTTGAAGCTCAGGCTCCAGATCTGAACATTTTATTGAACATTTTATTGATTGATTGATTGAGAACAACACAGCAGAGTTCTGCAGTAAAATCTCTTATTAAAGGACTTAATGAGTGTTTCCACACAGAGATCTGATCAGTGACATGAACACTGAGGTCAGTCGACAGAGAGAATTTAACCTACAACTATTTGGAAAACTGATTTTTAAACCAATTCTCAGACAGTTTCTCAGATGTGAATATTATTTTTCTACCACGTGTGTGTGTGTGTGAGTGAAATATTGTGTCAGTTAATTAATCCCTGGAAGAAAAGAGTCAGGAAGTGAAGCAGCATTGATTCTGATTATTGATGAATCATTTCAGTCCAAACTCTGGGTCCAGTCTCTCAGACGTGAATATGTTCTTTGGTAGTAAACTGGACATCTGGGAACTATCTGACCTCTCTCAGACTAAAACTGTTTCCTGTTAACTCCTGAAATATTTGTTGGATTAATAGAAATGAAAGTGATCGTCATTATCATCTGTGTTTCCTGAACTCTGAGCTCAGAGAAGCTGCAGGGGAGGAATCAGAGGAAAGCAGCTCACAGTGTTTCCAAACCTGAGAACAGTGTTGACGAGTCCTTCGAGGACTTGTTGTCCAAGTATAAACAGATTCAGCTGGAGCTGGAGTGTATCCGTAAAGAGGAGACCATGGCTCTGGAGCCCAAAGCCTCCCCCGTCAGAGAGGACACTCCAGACAACACCGCCAGTATTACAGAGACCAGACCAGTACCTGAACCGGCTCACAGTCCGGAGGGACTCGAGGAGACGTCGGAGCTGGAGAAGGGAGAGAAGAAAATGTTCCAGGCGTTCAACATCAAACCTCTGCGTCAGAAACTGCCAAACCCCGTCAACCTGGATGAGCTGAAGAAGAGATGGGCTGAGCAGGAGACGGGAGGAGAAGCTGAGAGAGAGGGTGAGTCACAGGGAGGTGAAGAGACACCACATCCTGCTGCAGGTCAGACAACATCCTGTTTCTGCTTAATGTGTCGAAGCTCAGTCTGCATCTCCTGTGTTCCAGGTGAGGAGGAGGAGAGAGAGGATGGAGGAGAGGCAGAACAGAAGCCTGAAGCAGAGGTGGAGGAGAAGATGTGTTCATGCTGCAGCGAGGAGACGGATGGAGACGACAAGGAGAAACCTAAAAAGACGTGTTCGTGTCGCAGAGAGTCGTCGGCCTCCAGCGAGGACTCGTCTCTCATCTCTCCTGACAAGGTGGGACTCAGATCACTGGTGTGTTCAGGGACCGCTCTGAGAGTCTGTATGTTTTAAAACTGTGTCTGTCTGTGTTTTGTGAGCAGCCGGTGGTGAAGGTGGAGGAGGAGGAGTTGTCGGAGCTGCAGCTGCGTCTCCTCGCTCTGCAGTCAGCCAGTAAGAAGTGGCAGCAGAAGGAGCAGCAGGTGATGAAGAAGAGTAAAGACCGGATCACCAGAGCCTCCCAGGAGAAGAGCTCGAGTCCTGGCTCTGGTCCCGGCCCCGGAGCTGCTCCGCCCGGCAGGCAGAGAGTCACCACCAGGTCCGCCTCCTCTGCTGCTGCCGCCGCCGCCGCTGCAGAGAGGAACAGAACCAGGTGCAAACCTGCAGAGAGGGAACGTGACAGGGCCAAGACCGGGCCCCGAGCCCCAGACAGAGACAGGGAGAGACTTCCAGAGAGAGACAGACCCAAACAGAGTCCAAAACCTGGTCCCAAATCTCCACTGGAGAGAGGCAGAACTCCAGGAAAACCTCACATGACCAAGAAGGTGATCAGTCCAGGTGAGAAGGATCAGAACCGGCAGCACCTCGCTGCATCAGGCCCAACACTACACTGCACACAGACACTGTTTCTCTGCTTCTGATCGGAAACTTATCGACGATCAATAATCTCCCCTCAGGCTCAGCGGCGAAGCAGGCATTCAGGAAGCAGCAGCTGAGGACGTGGAAGCTGCAGCAGCAGAGGGAGCAGGAGGAGAAACGACGACAGGACGAGGAGGAGCGACGCAAACGAGAGGAGGAGATCCGCAGAATCAGAGACCTGTCGAACCAGGACGAGCAGTACAACCGCTTCATGAAGCTGGTGGGAGGGAAGATGAGGACGCGCAGCAAAGTAAGAGACAGACGCTCGAGGTCGATCATTATTTTATTAACAGTCAGTCTGCCTGTTAGTCTCTGTCCTCCACCTGAAGACGTGAGGAATAAAGAGAGCAGCTGTAGAGTCTCAAACGTGATGTTGAGTGAAACCTTTGTGTCGTTGTTGTTCAGTCCAGAGATCGGGAACACAGGAAGTCCACAGGTAAACAGGGCCTGGACTCCTCAGGTAACCTCTACCAGTACGACAACTACGACGAGGTGGCGATGGACACGGACAGTGAGACCAGTTCACCAGGTGAGCAGGAAGAGATAGACAGGTGAACTGTACGGTACTAAATGAATTGTAATCATCGCTCACAGAGAACAGCGTCAGAACAGCAGTAAATGTTCCCTGTTACATAATGAATGAATATCCAGGTGACCTTTGTGCTTCTGTTTGTTTTCAGTCCCATCTCCGACACACAACCCGTTCAGTGCCGAGGACCCAGGATGTTTCTCTCAGGTGTCTCTGTACGTGACGGACTCTGCTCAGTTCGGACTGGTATGTGTCACCTCTCTGAGCTCAGTCATCAGAATCAGGTTTAAAACTCTGCTTCAGATTAAATCTAAAGTTTCAGCTGCAGAGGGAAACACTCATCTTCAAATCTCAGTTTAAGCAACTAAGAAAAGAAGAAGTTATAAAATAACCTCTGTCCCTGCTTCTCTCAGTCCTTCCTCTCCCCCATGCTGTCCGGGGTTCCTCCCCCGCCTCCCCCTCTCCCACCTCCACCAGACGAGCTGGAGCCTCCTCCCAAACCTCCCTTTGCTGATGAGGAGGAGGAGGAGGAGATGCTGTTGAGGGAGACCTGTCTGATGTCCATGGCCAACAAGAGGGTGGCAGCGACCGAGGTGTGATACTGACCCAACACCAGCCTGAACACTGGGTGGTGCTGTTGTTTGCAGCTCACACAACGGCTCTCTAACCTGTGACAATGATGTTTTCTCGTTTCTCCAGGAGAAGAGCTCCAGCGGGCCTCCCTCTCCTCAGCCTCCTGCAGCCGCTCAGCAGCCGACCAGAGGAAACCTGAGCACCGTCAGTCTGAACACCGTGTCTCAGCCACGAGCCAAGTTCTCCAGAGGACACCACGCTCCCAGAGCTCCGCTGGTGGTAAGACCCTGACCCTGACCCTGACAGGCCGATGTGGTCTCATAGCTCCGTCAGGCGCCTGCAGGGTTTGTCTGATTCTCACCTGTTTGTTTCTGCAGCTGCCCAGACACAAGTCAGTGGTGGTTTCTCTCAACGATTCAGACGACAGTGACTCGGACATGGACGCCTGCAGCTCCACACAGGCGGTGTTTGGAGGGCTGGAGTTCATGATCAAAGAAGCCAGGAGGACCGTGGAGGTGGGACACGGTTTCTGCTTCCTCTGCAGACACAAAACACCTGGAAAATGCTCGTACCCTCTGTACAATCATCTGCTTTTATCGTCCCAAATCCCCGACTTCAAATCCAAGACATGTCAGTGTTTGGTCTGAGAATCTGGGACGTGCAGCTTTAATCCTGTCCAGGTTTTATCAGATGTTTCTGTTTCCTCTGGTTCTGCTTAATGATCAGATCAGGTTATAATCCACAGAGTCCTGGTTCATCACTGGAGAAAGACTCAGTAATAATAATATAATAGATGTGGTGCTAACAATAAAAACTTAACACACGCTGAAATTTGAGTTTATTGATGAGTGGTTTGAAGTTGTGTCTGTGATGTTTCCAGGCAGCGAAGCCTAAAGGAGCGTCAGGATCTGAGAAGGAGAACAACCCGGTCAGAACTCCAGAGGCTTTACCAGAGGCCAAGAAGGCTGAGTACCGTCTGCTCAAAGAGGAGATTGCCAGGTACCAAACTGTAAACCAGAGATCAACAGTCATAAACACAGTCGGTAGAAATGCTGTGGATCAGATGATTTAAAGACTGAACCTCTCACAGCAGGGAGAAGCAGAAGATGCTGAAGGATCAGAGTCCTCAGAGCTCCACGTCTCCTGCTGCATCTGAGTCTGTGCTGGAGTCATCAGGGAAAACAGCTGCAGAGGTGAAGCTGAGTGAGGCCGAGCAGAGACTCAGCAAAAACAGGTGAGAGCTTCAGGACACACACACAGAAAGGTACAGACAGCAGCAGCAGGTCTACAGGTCTAGAAATGTGTCTGGAACATCAGGTGGTTTAATGATGAGTCCAGTGTGGTGTCAGTTGTCAGTCAGTCAGTTGTCAGTCGGTGCAGAATAAATCGTCTCCTCCCGTCTGACAGGGAGCTGCTGCACAGAGACGAGGCCGTCCTCAGACACCTGCTCCAACAGGAGCTGAAGAAGAGAGAGTCTCTGAAAGCTGCTGAGGCCAAAGTGGCCAAACTGAGAGAGCAGCTGCAGGCCTCTGAGAAGATCGTCAGCGCAAACAGGACGCTGCTGAAGAAGCTGCAGGAACAGGTGAGTCCACGTTCACATCCTGGACCCACAGAGACCGTCTGGTTCCCTCTATGGTCTCAGGTCTGACCTGTGCTGGTCCGTGCAGGTGCATCGGGTGGAGCATCGAGTCTCCATAAAGAAGAGTCTGGCTGTCAGGTTGGAGCAGGA
Source organism: Lates japonicus (assembly GCA_033238685.1). NCBI lineage: Eukaryota > Metazoa > Chordata > Actinopteri > Centropomidae > Lates > Lates japonicus. The sequence continues at coordinate 265,562 of BRZM01000407.1, read as the reverse complement.
GCTGGCTCAGGCTCAGCTGGCTGCTGGACGAGGATCCAAACGCAGGACAGACGCCAACCAGACTCAGGTGAGTCACACACACCTGCTCTACAGACAGGACAAGTTTAACAGAGCTGGATTATTCATCTGCTGAATGTTTCCTTCATGCACTCATCACCTGGTGGAAAAATCAGTCAGAATATAATGAAAACTGTCTGAGCTGACACAAAACATCACGTATGAGAGAATCAGTGATATATATATCCAGGTTTTGAACCTGTCCATATCAATAATAATAATAATAACAAACAGAATAAAACCAGTTGTGTTTTCATTATTAACATTGATCATTGGTTATCGGCCGAGCTGAATTACAGCATCGTGTTCAGTAATTTAATCTAAACACACATCTGATTATAAAGAACTAAAAACCCTGAGAGTCTGGTTCAGGACTGTGGTGGTCTGTGGTTCATGGTCCAGGTCTGGGATGTGGATTCTTATTGATCCATCTGGTTTTTGACTGAGCCTCACACCTGTTAGCAGAGATAACACAGTAATGGTTCAGAGATGGATCAGATGTTTATTTACGAGCCTCGTTGTTCAGGGAAGCAGAGTTTGTGTTTTAGTGAAGGTGTAATTTCCCTTTTAATCCTGAATAAACCGGATCGTTGCTGACTGCCGCTCGGACACTGAGGAGATTAAATACAGTCAGAGACACTTAAACTCCTGACGGTAAATATCACCTGATGTTTAATACCAAACTGATGTGTCAACATTAACGACATATTTTATCTCTTAAATCTCAGCCGTTTTCTCCGTTAGCTAACGTAGGCTGTTTGCTAACTGATGCTAACTTGCTAACACTGAGTGACAGGTGACAGACAGGCTCTGTGAAGTTAATTAAAGTTAATATTTCCTGTCTGTTAGTGTTAATTATTACTGAATAACAGACAAAAACTGTGAGGCTCAGTCCTGACTCTCAAGAACAAGTTAACTAACTGTAGCCTGCTAACTAACTGTAGCCTGCTAAATAACTGTAGCCTGCTAATGAGCTGTAGCCTGCTAATTAGCTGCAGTCTGCTAACTAACTGTAGCCTGCTAACCAACTGTAGCCTGCTAACTAACTGTAGCCTGCTAATGAGCTGTAGCCTGCTAATTAGCTGCAGTCTGCTAACTAACTGTAGCCTGCTAACCAACTGTAGCCTGCTAATGAGCTGTAGCCTGCTAACTAACTGTAGTCTGCTAACTAACTGTAATCTGCCAATTAGCTGTAGCCTGCTAACTAACTGTTGTCTGCTAACTAACTGTAGCCTGCTAACTAGCTGTAGCCTGCTAACTAACTGTAGCCTGCTAACGAGTTGTTGCCTGCTAATGAGCTGTAGCCTTTGGCTGACTGAATTTACAGAGTAAATCATTGTCATGTAAAATTCTGAACAGTATCTTCCTCAGTGTGTACTGAGGCTGAGCTCTGTGTTGTACATGCAGTACTGACAGTATCTTTAGATAAGATAGACTTTATTTATCCCACTTGTGGGAAATTTACATGTTACAGCAGCAAGAGACAAGAGTGACAAAAATAGAAGAAAAAAAAAATATATATATATATATATTTATATAAAATATAATAGCACAGAAGGGTAAAAAAAATTAAAGTGCAGTAATCAGCATTAAAAAGTCTCTGTAATAAACAGAAATGTGCAGTTTGTAATATAGGAGAATGGTGATAATGGTGATGGTGATCTTCCTCAGTGTGTACTGGGGCTGAGCTCTGTGTTGTACATGCAGTACTGACAGTATCTTCCTCTCTCTGTCGTCTCAGCCCTCTAAGCTGCAGCGTGTGGATTCAGCTCCGAGCGGCTCTGAGCGTCACTTTGCGGAGCTGATCGCTCAGAAGCAGCGTCTGCAGCAGCTCGAATCTGAATATGCCCTGAAGATCCAGAAGCTGAAGGAGGCTCAGGCCCTGCGTAACAAAGGAGTTTCCTCAGACCTTCCTGCGGAGCCGCCGCTTCGAGCCTCCACACCCCCAGACCCTCAGGTCCAGATCCTGCCCCCCTCTGGCCCCTTGCCCCTGCCCCAGCCCTCCCTGCACGACCTCACCCAGGACAAACTCACCCTGGACAGCGAAGACTTCGCCGAGGCTGACGATCACGAATCAGAACCCGCACCTGCTCCCGAACCCGCAGCTGATCCTGAACCCGCCGTCGCTGCTGCTAAGGGCCCCCGCCGACACTCCCTCCGTCAGTCCAGCAGCTCCTTCACCAAACCCAACCTTGAGCAGCTGAGCTCCACTCCAGCTAAAGACAGCGGCACCACCAAACCCGCCAAGACCTCAGCTGGCTCCGAGGCTCCCGCAGAGATGTTCGCAGGTCTGGACCTGGAGGCTCTGAAGCTGAGGTACCAGCAGCAGACCCGGCTGGGAGAGCTGCTGCTGAGCGAACTGCAGAGACTGGGAGAAAACATCGACAACCCCCCAGCAGGCCAGGTGAGACCATGAGTCCGCAGTCAGAGCTGCAGATAACCATCACAACCATCAACCTGCCCAGTGGTTTTACTCTTATCTGACTCTGTGTTTTCAAATTCTCACGTTAGAGAAGCTGGAAACAGAAAATTTTAAAGAATTTAAAGAGTTTTAAAGAATTGATGTCACAGCTCTGAAAATCTCACCTGCAGGTTGACTCATTGATAGTTTCAGAATAAAATCAGCTGATATTTTCTCCACCCTGACGTGTCTCTGAACAGGTGGTGTCCGTGGACGTGGATACGACACCGAGTCAGTCAGGGAGCTCAGATCTGAAACCTGTTCCCTTTGGGCCGTATCACAGCCCCCTGCTGGTCTTCAGATCCTACAGGTAGACTCCACATCAACATTTAACACTCTCTTTACTGCTCCTATAAAACCTAATTCACCCTCCTTTAGAAGTCTTCATGTTTTATTGTTTAGGTTTAATGTGGATCCTCTGACACTGATTAGCAGAAAGAGCCTTTAATGTCAAAGTGAAAACAGATCTCTGGAACATTAATTACAAACACGTCTGCTCACTCACACAGTAATTCATCACAGCTGCAGCTGCACACAACCAGATACACCACAGCACAGTGTGTGGGCGCTGCGTTCAGGTGTCTGTACTACAAATACTGCTCTATCTGCACTACAAATACTGCTCTATCTGCACTACAGATACTGCTCTATCTGTACTAGAAATACTGCTCTATCTGTACTAGAAATACTGCTCTATCTGTACTAGAGATACTGCTCTATCTGTACTAGAGATACTGCTCTATCTGTACTAGAGATACTGCTCTATCTGCAGTACAGATACTGCTCTATCTGCAGTACAAATACTGCTCTATCTGTACTAGAGATACTGCTCTATCTGCAGTACAGATACTGCTCTATCTGCAGTACAGATACTGCTGGACCTGTAAGAGTTCATCCATGGAGCCCTGGAGTTTGACCAGAGAAACTGAAGGACAGGAGAGATGTGTATATTTACTCCATGTGCTGCAGGCAGCTGAACAGATGATACTTTTTACATTCTGTGTAGATGAACAGTTTAAACTTGTCTCTCTCAGGTTCAGTCCGTACTACAGGACCAAGGAGAAGTTACCTCTGAGCTCTGTGACGTACAGTAACACCATCGAACCCAGGAAGTGTTTCTGTCGCTTCGACCTCACAGGAACCTGTAATGATGACGACTGCAGATGGTGAGAGTCAGAATATTCACCTCAGTCTGCTGCTGTGTGTCGTGTCTCTGTGTGTTTAACCTCCTCTGTTCTGCTCTGCAGGCAGCACATGAGAAACTGCACTCTGACTGGAAACCAGCTCTTCCAGGATATTCTGTCGTACAGTCTGTCTCTGATCGGCTGCTCTGAGAACAGCTCGGACGAGGACATCGATGCTGCCACAGGTAGGCTGCAGAGAGATGACTCCCTCTCTGAGGTCGACTCCAGTCTGTCGTTGGCTACTGTTTAATGTGTGTGTCTGTGTGTTGTGTAGAGAAGTACATGAAGAAGCTGTTTGGCACAAACAAAGACCGTATGGGAGTGGACCAGAAGGCCGTCCTCCTCGTCAGCAAAGTCAACGAAAGCAAACGACACGGTTGGTCAGCTTTTCTTTTAACGCTCTCGCCATCAGAAAAACAGCTTCCAGACATCTGACCTCTGCTCTGTTCTTGTTTCATCAGTTCCTCCGTTCACCACCTGTAAAGACGTGAGGAGGTGGAGGCCGAAGCCATCAGCTCAGAGCAGCCTCGGCCCCGAGGATGAGGGCGAGGACGGGGTGGCAGCTGGAAACATCACAGCTGGAGGATACGGTGAGGGGTTTGACCTGGAAGAACTCAGATCATGTTCACAGTCCTTAGATCAGATCTGACCTGTGGTGTAACTCCTGCAGTATGAACAGCTGATGACTGTCTGTTTATCTCTGTACAGATAACTGCTCTCAGACCAGCCTCTCTGCTTTAGACGTGTGCGTCACGTCAGAGGACAAGCGTTACTTTGTCAGCGAGACAGATGACATATCAAACCTGGAGACCAGTGTCCTGGAGAGTCCTCGAGACACTCAGCTGTGGATCAAACTCGCCTTCAAGTACCTGCACCAGAACGAAACGTGAGTCACCAGACGAGCGGCTGACTGAGAGCCCTGCTTCCTCCTCTGTTAACAGGAGAATAATCTGCTGTGTGTCTGTGTGCAGTCCTGCAGCAGAGTGTTTGGAGGCCGCCCTGAACACGCTGTCTCGAGCTCTGGAGAGTAACTGTGATAACCCGGAGGTGTGGAGCCACTACCTGTCTCTGTTCTCCAGGCGAGGCAGCAGGGCCGAGGTCCAGGAGATGTGTGAGATGGCTGTGGAGCATGCACCTGACTACAGAGTGTGGTGGAACGTGAGTCCTCAGATCTGATTTAAAGACTTGCACTGACCGTCCTCAGGATCCAGCTCAGCCACGGCTCCTTCACTGTGTGTCCTGAAGAGTGTGTGTAGTCAGTCACAGCAGGCAGCTGCTCAGTTTGTTAACTCCTGTAAAAGTCAGTGCAGGTGAACAGTTTGACTGATTCATCTGGATTCATGTTGACTGTCAGACCATGTTGTGTTTAGGTTTTACATGAATCAGATGGTTCAGTGTTCCTGTGTTTTTGATGTGTGTGTGTGTCCCCTCCCCCCCGCAGTATTTGAACCTGGAGAGCTCGTTTGAGGGGAAGGACTACGTGTGTGATCGACTGCTGCAGTTCCTCCTCACTGAGGCGTCTTCAGGCGTCACAGACAAACTGTCCTTCCAGCTGATGGAGGCTCTGCTCTACAGAGTTCACCTTAACCTGTTCACAGGCAGGATGGAGAGCGCTCTGGCCATTTTACAGGTCACACAACTTTATTTTTCACTGAAACAATGAAGCACTGGGTCTGCACGTGTCTGTGTCAACCCTCTGAGATCAAACCTGTCACTAAAGATTCTCTCTGCCTGGTTTTTTCTGCAGAACGCCCTGAAATCAGCCCATGACAGGAGCATCGCTGACCACCTGACAGCCGGTGACCGGGCACTGGTCTGGCTCTCCTACATCCACCTGACGGAGTTCGACCGGCTGCCATCCGGCCTGTATGACCCAGCAGAGTCCGGCCCGTCCAGACTGGTCAGCAGAGGGTCCTTCCTGCTGCCGTGGAGAACGCCGCAGGACATCAGCACGCCGTTCGACATCCTCGTCGCTCTCTTCCAAGGTACAGAGCTCAGAGGAATCAGAGGAGCTGATGTGTCCTGACTCAGATCTGTGTTTGACCACAGTCTCCTCTCTCACCCTCAGATGCCATCCACCAGTGCAGTGATGAGTCTCTGTCTCCGAGTGAAAGGACCATGGCCAGTCTGCCTCTTCACACCAACCTCATCTTCCTCAACAGACTGCTGCAGAGGTGAGCTGCTGCTGACCTCTGACCTCTGACTCTGATTAAAGGTCACAGAGACGGATTCTGAGACGGTTTGTTTTTCTGCTTGTGGACCTCGTTGTTGAACGCTCTATGAAGACGTTGTTGTTGTCTGCAGATATGATGAGGGCATCGCTCTGTGTGAGTCTCTGCTGGAGTTCTGTCCTGAGTCCTGCGCGCTCAGAGACGCTCTGGCCGACCTCCACATCAGGAAGGGAAACGGCGATCAGGCGGTCAGCATGTGGCTCCACGCTCTGGCCGAGTGTCCCAACAACGCAGAGGTCTTCTATCACTCCTGCAAGTTCCTCATGGCTCAGGTGATTATGTCTGGATCTCTCCAGAAAACACAGAACTTTGAACTGGAGACTAAAATCAGAGAATGAAATAAATACAAACAGGTTCAACTTCCATCTGAGTCTTTAGAAACTGTCTGTTCTCTTGGTGGAAAACAGACCTTGACGCCACACTCGGTTTGGTTTTAGTGAGTCTGACCATGTTTCACTTTAACAGGACTTCATGTCAGATTGATGGTTGATGATGATTTTTTCTTCTGCCTTGTTCCTCAGGAGAAGTCAAGTGCTGTTGCTCCTTTGTTTCGAGGATTCATCCTGTCTCTCTGTGAAGACGAACAGAGTCAGAGGAAACCTGTGGACGTCCTGAGGTACGCTGTGTAACACCCATACAGATGACTCAGGAGACAACTGTTGAACTGCGACGAGTTAAAGTTTGTTTTCCTCCCATCAGACACATCCTTGGTTTTCCCACTGAGGAGCTCCTGAGAGGACCGATCATCAAGAAGGAGCTTCAGGAGCAGCTCAGTCAGCAGACGCCCTACCTCCATCTGATCCACTGGTGTGTTACCACACTCCTCACAGACCAACCAGAGGATCTGACACAAGTTTAAAGTCTCTAAAACTCCCTCAGTCCAGTGTTAAAGGTTTCCTCAGTGATCCAGTGTCAATAGTGTGTGTGTACTCTGCTGTAGATCCCTGAGGTTACAGTGTCAGAGCTGAAGTGTGGTGTTGTGTAACTGTTGCAGTCGCTGGCAGTGGCTCCATGGTTCTGTGGAGGAGACGGTGGACGCCTTTGAGAGAGCTCTGGGATCCGCTCTGCAGCTGGAGGAGCTCCACCAGCTGTGGATGGAGTGAGTGTCTGTCTGTGTTCTTACTGACTGACAGGACTCAGACCTGTGACTGACTGTCTCCTCTGTCCTCAGTTACCTGCTGTTCAGCAGCAGGCAGCAGATCCAGGGTCCGACCGCCATTCAGTCCAGACTGTTCTCAGATCTGGTCCAGCGCTGCCTGAACACCGTCCCCTCTCGACTGGAGGTTCCCTTCAACCCTGCAGAGTTCTGGACCTGCTACAGCTTCCACAACAAGGTCTGATCTCAGGAGTGAGTCTGTCTGTCTGTCTCTGTCTGTCCGTCTGTCTATGTCTCTGTCCGTCCGTCTGTCTGTGTCTCTGTCTGTCTGTGTCTCTGTCTGTCTGTCTGTGTCTCTGTCTCTGTCTGTCTGTCTGTCTGTGTCTCTGTCTGTCTGTCTGTCTGTCTGTCCATCTGTCTGTGTCTCTGTCTGTCCATCTGTCTGTGTCTCTGTCTGTCCGTCTGTCTGTCTGTGTCTCTGTCCGTCTGTGTCTCTGTCTGTCTGTGTCTCTGTCTGTCTGTATAGACTACATCACCTGACTCTGCAGGTTCCGACAGGTGATCAGCTGTTGATGATATTTGAACCTGTGGACGTCCTGAGCTACGATTGGTTCACACTGTTCAACACACACACTGAGTGCCTTGCTCATGAGCAGCTGGTCAGTATTAATGTTTGTCCTGCTGTTCTCTGGATCTTCAGGTGGTGTCTCTGTACCTGAGCTGCCTGCCACAGTCCCAGCATGCACTGCTCCTAGAGAGACTGCAATACGCCATGCCCAACAACACTGAGCTGGGCCTCAGGTAAACACACACACACACACAGAGTACACACTGCAGACACACACACTGTTTAACATGAGGGTGGGTTGTTGTTGTTGTTGTTGTTGTTGTTGTGGTTGTGTAAATGTTTCTGTAACAAACTCAGCAGCAGAACAGTTTGACCTCAAACTGTTCAATCAGTTCAGCTGCAGCAGAGACAGACAGGAGGCTGGGGGGTGGAGACAGGTGATGGAGGCTGTGTGTGAGTCCAGGTGTGGTGTCAGTGCTGATGTGTTGCTGCACAGGTTGCTGCATCAGGAGTGGCAGGATGGAAACATTGAACAGCTGAAGTTCCAGGCCAGGATGCTGAGCTGTAACTCTCCAAAGAGTCTGAGCACCTGGAAGATGTAAGTTAGAAACACACACACACACACACACAACGTTTTAATATGAGGACCGTGTAGATTTATTTACTGAGTAGAAGAAGAACAGTAACAGTGAATCCAACGTGTCAGCTGATAGTTACTGTTTCCTACTGACACACCTGGATCTGAACACCTGTGAGCAGCAGAATCTGTACCTGAGCTGTTTCTAAAGATCAGATGAACCAATGAGCTGTGAGCTACAGACAGAGGACAGACGATAAGAAAACACAGACTGATCCTTCCAAGCAGAGCAGTGTGGTGTGTTGTGTTGTGTTGTGGGTCTGACAGAGTGTTTGTGTGTCTGTGCAGAGCGATAGCTGTGGAGAGGGAGCTGAAGGATCGATCTGAGGTGAGTCAGAGATGTGAACGTTTCCTCTTCAGAGCCTGTCTGAGCTGTTCCTGTCACACTGTAGCTGAGTCTCTGTCTCTGCCTCTCTGACTCTCTGAGTCTCCCTCAGGCCTCTGTGTTGTGTTAACGCTGTAGATTGTTGAGTTTGTGTTGCTCTGTGTTTTTGTGACTAAACTTCTGACTTCATTCCACGCTTGTTTAGTTTTTTTCTGTCCTTGTTGAACTGACACTCTGCTCCGGTGTCTGCTGTTCTTCTCCCCCCTCCCCTCTTTTATTTTCTTTGTTTTGTTCTATAGGTGCGACTCCTCTTTCAGCAAGCGCTGCACAACCTTCCACTGTGTGCTGCCCTGTGGAAACATGTAATTTACCCCTTTAACACTCATCACATGCAAACACATAACAACACTCTGACACCTCAGGGATCAGACCTCAGGTCAGTTTGTACTGGTTTAACTGGTCCTGAACCAGCAGAGGTCTTCAGGTCCAGCTGTACAGGTTTAAGTCAAGTCAAGTCAAATTTTATTTATATAGCGCCAATTCACAACACAAGTTATCTCGAGGCACTGTACATATAGAGCAGGTCTAGACCGTACTCTTTATTTTATAAAATTTACAGAGAGAAACCAAACAGATCCCACCATGAGCAGCAGGATCAGGTCTGTACACCAGGATCAGGTCTGAGTCATGAGGTGTCAGGTGGAAATAGGTTTTTTGTTTATATCTCACCTGTTTACACGCATGTTCACCTGCCCCCCCCCCCCCATATATTTGTGCTCCCTCCCCCTCTCTCCCTCTCTCCCCCCTCCAGCGCCTGCTGTTTGAAGCAGCTGAAGGAGGTACAGTAGATAAGCTGAGGAGTCTTGTGTCGTGGTGTCAGCAGGTTGGAGTCAGTTTAGTCGTTGGTCGATCTCAGGGAGAAGATCACTGAGTCCTCGTCTCCGCCCCTCCCACCCCCCTCATTATCATTACATCACCACAGTAAACCCAGTCAGCTGATTGGCTGTAGGTGATTGAGTGTGAGCGGACAGATCGGACGAGGTAAGGCAGACGTCCTCCCCCCTACGCCTCCCCCTGGGACCCCTGCAGAGTCTGTATGTGGACTAAAGTCCGTCCTGTACGTAAGTATCAGCTGAGCCACAGTCTCTCACTTCATCTCCTTCTGTTTCACTTTCAGTTGGATTCATCTCCTCCCTGTTTATTTTCAGTTCCCTGAGGGGGGTGGGGGGTGGTGGAGGGGTTGGGGAGGGGGGGTTGGTTCGGGACTGTGACATCTCACTGTGGTGTTTGACTCCCCCCCCATGTGTGTTTTAAAGGGTGCCCACCCCCTCCCTGTAGTGAGTCTTTTCTTTGTGTCCCAGAGGAAAAACAGGACTTTTATTTTGTTAACTGATCAGACTGATTATTGATCGGCGTGAACAAGCTTAGTATTTGTCTGAGTGAGAGAGAGACTGCCTCAGAGACTGATCCAGGCCAATTCTGGCGCCGGGACCGACCCGTTTAAACCTCCGACAGTCAGGACGCGATCACATGATCTCATGTGCAATTTGTCTTTTTCTTTTTGTTAAAATTCTGCCATTTAATCATTAAAGAGTATTGATTAGCAAGGAGAGGAGAAGAAAGTCCTTCACTGGTGTTTTTATATGTTGGATTTAAATGTTATTAAATTATTTTCTAAAGATACAGACCAGTCTCCAGAGTTTTTATTGAGTCATTGATCACTTTATCACTTCTAATCGATCGATTGGTCTTTCTTCACTCATTATTAATTTAACATCTTTGTTTCCATGGCGACAGCTTCAGTTTCCTGTGATAAAACTGACACCAACAAATATCTTGATCAATAATTTCAATGATTATTTGATTATTTAAATCAGTGACTATTCATTTGTAGCCCACCTGCATCAGAGTCTGTTAAAACCAGGATCCTCTTCAGAGTCAGGGTCATAGGGTCATGAAGTCAGAGGTCATGAAGTCAGAGGTCGTGACCCAGTGAACTGTTCTGTTGATTGAGCTGATTTATTCTGCGTCAGTGTGAAGATAAATTCTGACATGAACACAAAGTAAAACAGGAAGTCACATGATGTTTTCACACAGGTGAGATCAGTTTCTGAATCATTAAATATAAAATTGGACATTTCCACAGAGAAACAGAAAATGATTCAAACAGGTCGATTTTCTCCAGTGATGAGACTGATCCAGGATCAGATCGTCTCTGTCAGGTGATGTTAAAACTTATAAAGACCTGATTCAAAAACAAAACTCTGCCCCGTTAAAACATGGCTTTATTAGTGGTTAATAGATCAGGAGGAGGAGGAGGGAGGAGGGGAGGATACCGTGTGGACTCCTCTCAAGGGGAAGTGACGGGTGAGGGGAGTGGAGTGGGGGGGTCACAGAGACTCCACCCATTCCTCCACCACCACAGCCAGGCTGACCACACTGCTGATCTGAAACCTGGTCCTGGTCCTGGTCCCCATCAGGATGAAGAGTCACACCTCAGAGGACAGGAACACTCCAGGTCCTGGATCAGTCTCCAGGTTGGGTCCACAGAACTGGTCTATGCTGACTATACCGAACCCAGAGAGACTGGAGAGGGGGAGGAGGAAGAGCAGGTTGAAGAAGACAGAGATGATGAAGATGAAGTGAAGAGAGTCCAGAGAACAGGTGGACACACCTGCAGGAGGAAACAAAGGAACCATTAAGCCCTCAGTTCAGACACTTAGGTGAGAGCAGGTAAACCCTCAGTTCAGACTGTCAGGTGTGACACCTACTGCTGCTGCTGTTGGAGTGGACACACTGAGGGGAGACACAGCGCTGATCTGAAACTCTGGAGACAACAAACACTCCATCAACACAACAGAGAGAGATGAGTCTGGACCAATCAGACTCCTCCTGATGAGGCTGCAGGTGGAGGAGAACCCGACCCTCTCTGTCAGGGTGTCGGTGTCGGTGTTGGTGGGAGAGTTGGAGCTGCAGGAGTCCAGCTGGCTTCAGATCGTCCTCGGAGGAGAGACAGCTGAGGAGACACAGTCACTTCCTGTTACTGATCCCACACTCAACACCATCAGAGACAGACTGAGGACTAAAGAGGTGAAGAACTGAACAGCTGTTCAGTTTTCAGACCTACAGGCTGTTTCAGAGCATTTTAACCCAGACAGATCAGAGAGTTAGAGTTGGAGTCAGAGACAGAGTCAGAGTCAGAACAGAGACAGAGTCAGATCAGAGTCAGAGACAGAGTCAGAGTCAGATCAGAGTCAGAACAGAGACAGATCAGAGTCAGAGTCAGAGACAGAGTCAGAACAGAGACAGAGACAGATCAGAGACAGAGTCAGATCAGAGACAGATCAGAGACCGAGTCAGAGTCAGATCACAGACAGAGTCAGATCAGAGTCAGAGACAGAGTCAGATCAGAGTCAGAGACAGATCAGAGTCAGAACAGAGACAGAGTCAGATCAGAGACAGAGTCAGAGTCAGATCAGAGTCAGAGACAGATCAGAGTCAGAACAGAGACAGAGTCAGATCAGAGTCAGAGACAGAGTCAGAACAGAGTCAGAGACAGATCAGAGTCAGAGACAGATCAGAGTCGGAGTCAGAGACAGATCAGAGACAGAGTCAGAGTCAGATCAGAGACAGAGACAGAGACAGTCAGAACAGAGTCAGAGACAGAGACAGAGACAGTCAGAACAGAGTCAGAGTCAGATCACAGACAGACAGATCAGAGACCGAGTCAGAGTCAGAGTCAGATCAGAGTCAGAGACAGATCAGAGTCGGAGTCAGATCAGAGACAGAGACAGAGTCAGAGTCAGATCAGAGTCAGATCAGAGACAGAGTCAGATCAGAGACAGAGACAGAGTCAGATCAGAGTCAGAGTCAGAGACAGAGTCAGAACAGAGACAGAGACAGTCAGAACAGAGTCAGAGACAGAGTCAGATCAGAGTCAGAGACAGATCACAGACAGAGTCAGAGACAGATCAGAGTCGGAGTCAGAACAGAGTCAGATCAGAGACAGAGTCAGAGACAGAGACAGAGACAGAGACAGAGACAGAGACAGTCAGAACAGAGTCAGAGTCAGAGACAGAGTCAGTCGTATCTGAAGTTAACGTTGATAAATGAACGTACAGAGTGGTGAGCAGCAGCAGCTGCAGAGACGAGTGTCTGACCATGTGGAGAGGATTGTTCCTGATGTTTCTGTGAAGACGATGAGAAACATTAGAGACTGATTGATCATGAAGAAGGAAATGATCATGTGACTTCACGGTGGGGGGGGGGGGGGGGGGGCGGCCCACAGGGTCTGGATGGAGGGGTTTCCACTGAAGGCGTCTCCTGGGATGACGAGGATGTTGTTGTTCTGAAGGTTCCTGCAGGAAAAACATGGAACAGACAGATTAAAGATGGAGAGAGAGGACACACTCCTCTCTGTGTGTGTGTGTGTGTGTGTGTGTGTCCTCACAGTGATCTCAGGCTGATCAGGGATCTGACGGCTGCAGGGAACCTGTTGATCCTGTTAAAGCTCAGATCTCTGCAGAGACACAGAACGATCCATCAACACTGAGGAGAACCTGGAGAGGCATTTAAATACTCTGCAGTACAAGCCTGAGGATGGATGTTGAGTATTGCAATGCGATCTTTAGTCAGATTAACTGAGCAGCTGTGATTCAGGATCAGATATGACCATTTCTTCAGTGTTCAAAGATCGTCTGATGTCAAATTCTTTTAAACACATATTTTGAACGAAGACACTGGTTCTATCCATCTCGTACAAGGACTCTTTATCTTGCCTGTACACACTGTACTGTACACACTAACACCATATTTATCTGTACATCTGTACACACTGTACCTGTACACACTGTACACACTGTACACACTGTACACACACTGTACATACTGTACACACACTGTACACACACTGTACACACAGTACACACTGTACACACACTGTACACACTGTACATACTGTACACACACTGTATACACAGTACACACTGTATTGAAGGTAATGTATAAAGGTCTATGTAGTATTGTGTGTATTGGCTGTAGTACTGAGGGTAGTCTGTGTAGTAGTGCAGTAGTGGTATAGTAGTAGTGCAGTAGTAGTATAGTAGTAGTATAGTAGTAGTGGTACAGTAGTACTGCAGTAGTACTGCAGTAGTAATGCAGTAATGGAGGTGAACTCACAGCGTCTCCAGCCTCTTCAGGCCGTCAAAGCTCCTGTGGTCCACAGAGCGGATGCTGTTGTCATGGAGATGTCTGCAGGAGAGAGAACAGGTTAAAATACATGAAAACAGGAACTAAAGCGGGACCAGGTTTCAGAGACTCACAGCACCAGCAGCTGGCTGAGGGTGGAGAATGCTCGGTCAGGGATGGAGCTGATGTGGTTGAGGGCGAGGGTCAGGGCCTGGAGCTCCGTGAGAGAGCTCAGAGCGAGAACAGGAACCTCTGTCAGGACGTTATCGTCCAACCACAGGTGACGCAGAGACAACAGGCCTTTAAAGGACAAGGCTGACAGGTGGGAGATGAAGTTAGCGTCCAGATGTCTGAGGAGAAGAGACGAGATATGACAGGAAAAAATCTTTCAGTCTGTAGTTGTGTTGGTGTAAATCTTTCTGTAGTTGTTGTGTCTCTCTGTGTGTGTCTCCATCAGGGAGGTCCACACATGCTTCGACTGGTAGTAATTTATGGTGTTGACAGGCACTGTGGGGACACAGCCGTCTGACAAAGGCTGCTGGCACAACCACAAACAGCTCACACGTGGCCCACACCCCCCACCTCCTCCACCCACCAGCCTCCACCCCCTCCTCCTCCTCCTGCTGCTGCTGTGAAGCAGAGATTGGCACATCTGAACAACAGGGAGGTGTTAACTGTCGGTTGCAGCGGTTAGAAATGTCTGGTTCAGACTCGGGGGGGTCAGGTAGACCACAGGACCTGATTCAGAGACTGGAACGGAGGTGTGAGACGTTCAGAGGGAGTAACATGAGGTGAGTTTGACTTTACGCAAAAACAGGTGAGGTCGGCCTTGAACGCACCTTGTAAATTGTCCAAATCACAGGAGACGTTGATGACAAGATGGCGGATCGTTGTTTTCCCTGTTTTTTACTGTTTAAACTAAAATGTATGAAACATTTTGTTGCAGTTGTAACTGTAACGTTGCTGTTGTTATCGGAGGAGATCAACATTGTTATGAAAATAATTCATATTTTTATGTTATGGTGAGATTAAAAACTTTTGGAGGGGAAGCGCGGGAAACCTCCAGTCCTGAATAACCGGCAGTTAGTGCTAACGACATAACTGACGTCATCAACAACGATGTCGTAAAGATGGCGCCGCCCGTTCAGGTAAACAAGCAGCATCTCCAGACGTCACCTGTGTATCCCCACCCAGGTAAGAAATATTACAGGTGGAATCAGTCAGTTTGCCCCGCTGCTGTTAAAGTCAAGAAACTTAAACTGTGCGTCATGTAACGTTTATTTTCTGTTTCCTGTAACGGCAGTTTATAAACTGACGATACAGACACAGTCTTTATTTCTCCAGTGATGAAAGTGAAGTTAAAATACAGACTCATCAGTTCAGAGAAAGAGCTGCTGTAACACAGTGATTATATTAAATACATGAACACAGTATATTTATCCTCCTTTATGATGATTCTAACGGTCAGTTTTAAACAATCTGTTTGTTTTCTAAATGTTGGAATCAGTTGTTAAACTGCTCTGTACTGAGACGTCTTCCTAATATTCTATTAATAATAATATAATAATATAACTTTCATTCATGATAATGGGATGGACAAAATATTAGGAACATCTCAGTGTAATAGTACAGGTGTTCTACACAGGTGGAACCACTGCACCTGGAGGAGCAGCCATGTGATCTGACCTGGGTTATTGACCTGACCTGGGTTATTGATTGGACATAGAGCCAGGTGGATAAAGACTCACAGTGATCTCAGGTTCTTCAGGTTCTTTAAAGCCTCAGAGGGAACTGTTCTCAGCTGATTGTTCTGCAGATTTCTGTTGAAGGAAAAACAGAAAGTGGTTCAGATCTTTATTAAACACATCAAATGTTAAATTTAGTTCAGTTATTTCTGTAATAATCAATAATAAATAATCAAATCCCAAAGAATGATCAGGAACAGTTATTTCCCGGGCTGATCTTCCAGGCCTGGATTATTTATTTTCACCTTTAACAGACAAAATGTTTTCTGGTTTTGACATCGAGCGTCGTCATGTTGTTTCTGTGTTGATGATGAGTTTTTCATCATCACAGTTCAACAGTCGTAAAACAAAATGAATCAGCTCTGATATCTGAAGTGTTTCTGTCGTTAGAGTGAGTTCAGGAGGAGAAACACTTTATTTTAGTCTTTAATTTAAATGTGGGAGATTTGATTCAGAGTTGATAGAAAACATCAGACTCAGTTTTTCTTCAGGGTAAAATCTGAATCCAAACGTCTCAGGACTTTACTTCTTATTTTAACTTTAACTCGTTTATCCAGACAAAGTAACTGACTGACTGATTGATTGATTGACTGACTGATTGATTGATTGATTAATTGACTGATTGAAGATGTGTACATACAACAGTTTCAGAGTGGTGAGTCCTGTGAAAGCTTCTCTGTCAATCTCTGACAAACTGTTTCCTGCGAGTTGTCTGCAGAGAGAGAAACAGTCAGTGAAGGTGACCTCTGACCTCTGTCTGACCTCTGTCTGACCTCTGACCTCTGACCTCTGTCTGCAGCTCTGTGGAACAGAGAGAAAAACCTACTGAGCTTTTAAAGGTTTTTTATTTCTGAAATCGACCGACTCCGAAGCTGCAGCAGAAAATATTTCACAGTTTTCATGAATCAGTTTCTCTGTTGATGAATTTACTACTGATGATGGTTATAAAGCAGCCAGATCTCCAGTCAATCAGGTTCATTATCAATACATCTGACAGGTTTTCTGGACCTGGACTCAGGGGGACCTGGGACCAGGGACCTGCTGTGTTGTGCTCATGCAGGTGTCTGTGGCTTCAGGTGATGCTGCTGCTTTACCTGCAACAACCAGGTGAGTTTCATCCTTTCATCAACAGATAAACCTGAGAGGAGACATGACGGCCTGAATCACAATCATTGATCAATAAATGAAATCAGTCTGATAAATAATCAATAATTAAAGTAAATTTTCAATTAAAACTGATGAAAACTGATAAAAACTGATGAAGGTGAAATGTGAATATTTCCTACTTTAATGAACTGAATCTCTTTTTTCAGTTTTCTGAAAACTGGATGAAGAAAATAAAAATATTCATTTTCATTTTCTGTAGATTTAGTTTAAACGTAATTTGAACAGAAACATGGGAAAAATAAAAATTGTATGATGAAGACACGATGAGGAACGAACCCTGAACCAGGTCCAGGATTGAAGGTGTGAACCACATGCTGAAACAACAGCACAGTAAATGTTCCCAGGACGTCAGGAGGGAGGGGAGGAAGAGGAGAACGGGGGAGGAGAGGAGGAGGAGGGGAGGAGGGGGGAGGTGTTTACTCACAGCTGGTGGAGGATGTGGAGGGCGAAGTCAGGGGCAGACAGAGCAGACAGCTGGTTCATAGTTATCTGTCCAGATGTTGTCTCATCAGTTACTGAGCCACTGTTTCATTTAACGTTAACATTCAGAAACAGATCATCCAGCTTCAGATAACCTGAACCCTTCAGATGGAAACTGCTCTGAACTTATTAGAATTCATCAAATGATTTGAGTCAGTCTGAGGTTAAAACTGAAAAAACTCCTTTTTCTGCATCGATTGACTTTAACTGTGTTCAGGATTATTACACAGTAAACTGCAGTAACTGTGTGTTTCTGTGAAGCTGTGTCAGAACAGATTCATGTTTCTTTGAGGAGTTTTCTGAAAATTCAAACAGTTTTTTTAGTTTTGAGAAAAATGAAAAAATGTGTTTTAATATAAACCCTACAGAATATTTCTGTTTGATTTGAAGTTTTTGTCGTTGAAGAGAGTTTCAGTTTAAGTTCAGAGAATTTACAGAGAAAAATAAAGACTGAGTGAAGATCAGAGAAAACTTCACTTCATTTAAACAGTTTGGTCAGTTTCACAGTCAAAGGATTTAACTTCATGTTCATGTGAAACCAGAGTTAAACAGAAGTTAATAAAACTGGAATCGTTCTCAGATCATTTCATTCACACATTAAAAAAAATAATGAAAAGAAACAGACGTCACTGTTTTTACCTGAGACACAGAGACATGCATCTGATATATTTCAACATGTTTTATATTAGTTCAGTTTTTTAAATATAAATGGTAAAAGCACAAAATGGAAATAAATTTTTTTCTAACATTCACAGACAGAAAAAGGAAAATATTTGTCATATTTTTCAGCCATTAATGACGTTGTCTGTAAAACACGACGTCTGTGAAATCAGATTAATGAGATACAAACTCATTATTCTGTTTTTCATCATGTTGACTGACAGGATTTTTATTTCCATCACAGTGATGTGAATGTTCTTCCATATAAAACCAGGATTTGAATTCTGTGTGTTTATAAGACGAATGACTGAGGCTCATTAAACTGCTGCAGCTGAAACACACACATCATTTGTTCTGAATATCTTCATGTTCATCAGTGACATTGACCTCAACATTAATAACACGTTAGAAAACATGATGAAACACCTTCAGTGTGGTTCATAGAAAACCAACAGGCTGCAGAACAGACTGTTCAAACAGAAATAAAACTGTTCAACATGTTCAGACATAAACTCACTGACGACGTGTTTCAGAATCTGAACGTAAAAACTGAGACAGAGCTGATTTAATTCAGAATGAACCAGAAAAGATCAGAAGAAGGAAATAAAATCACCAGAGATAAACTCTCTGACTCTGCGCCTTTAAACTAAACACCAGTAAAAACCAGTAAGAACCAGTAAAAAAGAAGTGCAGCAGATCAGATCAGACTCTTTAAATCTTTGATTTACTGTTATTATACATTTTCTTTATTCTTGTTAATTCAGTTTATTAATTTTAGATTTAGAAAAGTAAAGAAGAAAAACAGTAAATAAAAGAATGAAGAGTTTTCTCAGTAGCAGTTTAATTATCTGTGTGTCTGTGATCGTTTCATTTC
This sequence comes from Lates japonicus, assembly GCA_033238685.1. Lineage (NCBI taxonomy): Eukaryota > Metazoa > Chordata > Actinopteri > Centropomidae > Lates > Lates japonicus. The sequence goes on along the minus strand of BRZM01000407.1, from coordinate 246,890 downwards.
ACAGATGAAAACACATTTGTCCTGTTTTATTCAGTTTTCTTCTTCTAAAAGATTTTTTTTTAATGATTTTCTGTGTTTTAGTCTGAGACAGTTTCTCCTCCTTTGTCTCATCAGGTCAAAACTGCGTCATCATTTTATATATGAACAGAAACATCAATTTTCACTCAGTTTTTTTTTACCTCTTTCTAATAAAAATCATGTTTGATTATTCTGTCTTTTCTCTGAGCTTTTTAAAAACGTTTCTGTTGTTTTTGTCACTGAGCAGAGAGGAACTGTTAAAATGATTTTTCCTCAAACATCAGATTTTACAAAATAATTATCTGATTGAAATATTCAGTCACAGTTTCCTGCTCATGTTTTCTGAATTTAAATCTTAATTTAAATCAATTAAAATCTACTTTTCTTTGTTAAAAATATTGAGCTGCTTTTTAAGAAAACTTTTTTTAGATAGTTTACAGTCACAGTTATGAGCTGAAAATAAAATACATGTTTCATGAATAAAGAGATTTAGTTTAATATTTAATGTAAAGGTGAATTTCAGGCGTTAAACTGCAGAGAAACAGCAGCAGTTGAACTTTAATTCAAACAAACTCAATGTTCACATTTAAAACACAAACTAACTGTAAATCAGACATTTGTTAAAGAACAGACGATAAAAACAGACTCCGTGATAATTAAACACTGAGCAGCTCGTTTCAGGACGAGACGACGTTCATTATATTTAATGAACAGAACGAGTTCAGTTCAGGAAAATAAATTTAACACTTCACAGAGCAGAGGGAGAATTTTACTGATGGAAACTTAATAAAGTTTAATTGTTTTAATTGTTTGAGTCTGAACAAGTGAAATATTAAAATTAATTCAAATGAAATCTGTGAAATATTTAAACTGAAATCAGTTTTTCTCAAGAAACAAAAGGAGTTTAACAAAGATGAATCTAAATGTTTCAAATCAAAAACAAACTTTAAACTTTAACAAAAAATTAAATGAAAAAAAATTCTGTTTATTTAAAGTAGATTTTGACTGATTTGACTGAAAGAATCATTGTGATTGATTGATAATTACTTCCTCTGTTTTCAAATTAAAAATCATTCACACCATCAGATATATGAAATAATAAGCAGAATAATTTCTCTGTATTTTCAGACATCAACAAACTTTATTTAAAGTTTTTATCTGATTAAAACTGAAATGTGAGGAAAACATCAAAACATCTGCCAGAGACTGTGACCTGATCAATAAAGGATCAATAAAGGATCAGTGAAGCAACCCGATAAAGATGAAGACAGGGTGGAGGAGAAGTGGAGGAGTGTTACTCACAGGGAGGAGGTGAAGCTGCTCAGGTTGGAGGGAACAGATCTCAGACCAATTTCCACACAGTCCACATTCTGCAGCGTCCCGACACCTTCACACCTGCACAGAGCCGGACAGGTGCTCCTGACCCCCCCTCCGCCCACCACCCCCACACAGGTGAGGAGAAACACAGCCAGGTTCATGGTTCAGAGCAGAGAGAGGCAGCCTCCACAGTCTGACTGCAGACTGATGAAGAGTTTCACTCAGGGAGGAGGAGGACTCCCACTCTGCTGCTGGGTCAGTGAAGGTGCTGCCACCTGCTGCTGCCTGATGGTACTGCACACAGCTGTTATTGTGTCATGTTGTGTTACATTATGTTAGTGTAACACTGTGTTACCTTACATTGTGTTCTGACTGTTTTTAATGACTGTTCAGCTCGTGGAGACTTTTACAAACCAGCCTGATTTTATTTCTCTGAAGTTTATTCTCCAGGTTTTTTAATAAGATGTTTTTATTTCTGTTTTTCATGTCTCCATGTTTGAACACAAACACACACACACACACAGTAAAACACACACACACACAGTAACACACACAAGTCAAGTCAAGAGAAATAATAATAATATAATAATAATTTTATTATAGCTAAAGGAATACAATGATAAAGAACAGTGAAACACAGCAATAACACTAATAAATGTTTAAATGTTGTAACATCAAGGGCTGAGCTGGGATCGTGGAGCAGCAGGAGCCTCTATAGCTCTGAGCAGAACCCTGTAAGAGACAGCAGAAGAGAGAGAGAGAGAGAAGAGCCTGGGCACTAATGTGCTTGAGGTGGAAGAAGACAGTTGTGCTGGATGCAACGATATTATAATAGTTTATAGTAATCTTGTCAGCAGGACATCATGGACAACATTTAATGACTAATAAGCTTAACTGATGCATCGAGACTGACCCAACTCACAAAGGAAAAATGATAACCTGAAGCAGGAATCTAATAAATGCTAGCTGAAAGTTACAAGCAAGATGAGTTTAGTTTTGGATTTAGCCCCAATCTTGAGTCAGCCTGTTCATTATCAATAGGGAGGTTTTTCCAGAGGAAGGGGGCCCGAGAGTAAGGCCCCAGCCTGCTGACTTCTTTTGACTCTGGGGACAGATAGCCCTGCACTCTGAGAACTAGTAGAGTACAGGAGGGAATACAAGGGTTATAAGATCAGACAGGTAATCCTAGCTATACTATGTAGGGGTGAAAAAGGCGGGTCTTGTAATGTCTTTAATGTGCTGATCAAGGAAAGAGCAGGATCAAATGTGACATCCAGATTTTAGCTGTTGTACTTGGAGAAATCACAGTTGTCAAGTGGACATAGTTACTTGATCAAATCAGATATATATCGTGCTGGGCCAATAACTATACTTAGTTTTTGTCTGAGTTAAGAAGCAGGAAGTTTGGTGACATCCAGCTTTAACAGAAGACAAGCAGATCTTTTTAGTTCCCTAATTTGAGAGGCATTGTCAGCCTTATAGGCACATACAGCTGGGTATCATCAGTACAACAGGAAAATTAATTCCATGACTCAATAATTTGGCCAAGAGGAGAAATATGAGAGAAAAGCAGGGGCCAAGAACAGAACCCTGGGGTACCTATTTCATCAGAAAGGCCGATATGTTATTATAAGACACTGAGTTCTGTCAGATCACACACACCCACACTCAGTAACACACACACAGTAACACACACACACACGTATACACACACACACACACACACACACACACACACACTCAGTAACACACACACACACACACACGTAAACACACACACACACTCAGTAACACACACACACACACACACACACGTATACACACACACACACACACTCACACACTCAGTAACACACACACACACACAGTGACAGTGGAGGTGAAGGTTCTGGTGTTGGAGCTCAGAGTGAAGGTTACAGTCAGGATGTGGAGGGTGGAGGAGATGTTTCCTCCTCTTCCTCCTCTTCCTCCTGGCAGGACAGGATGTCAGTGATGGGGGGGGGGGTGATTTAGCTCCTGTCGTACTAAAGGAGCAGTACAACTAAAGATAAGAACAGGAAGAAGGAGAGGAAGTGAACTTTAACCTGTTTTCTCCTCCTCCTCCTGTTTTCTCCTGTTTTCTCCTCCTCTCCTCCTCTCCTCCTCCTCCTCCTCCTCCTCCTCCTCCTCTCCTCCTCCTCCTCCTCCTCGCCTCCTCCTCCTCTCCTCCTCCTCCTCCTCCTCGCTCCTCCTCCTCCTCCTCCTCTCTCCTCCTCCTCTCTCCTCCTCCTCCTCCTCCTCGCCTCCTCCTCCTCTCCTCCTCCTCCTCCTCCTCCTCTCCTCCTCCTCCTCCTCTCCTTCTCCTCCTGTTTTCTCCTCCTCTCCTCCCCCTCCTCCTCTCTCCTCCAGGTTTTCTAGACTAACTGACCATGTGTGATGGACTCTGGTATTTCCGACAGACGAGTGTTTCCTCCTCCTCCTCCTCGTCGCTCCTTCTCTGTGAACAACAGGAGGAAGTTCTGCTCTCGGACTCTTTCCTCCTCACAGTCCGACTTCCCTCCAACACTTCACTGCTCATCTGAAGCTGCTGCTGCTCACTAACATGGACGCCCTGACTCTGACTGTACTCCTGCTCCTCAGCTCCTGCTCCGTCTGTAAGTACAACACTAACACCGAGCTCCTTTCACAGGCTGAGTCCTGGACCTGGACCTGAGGGATCCTGGACTCGACAACAGATCACAGCTCTGTGATTCAGGCGATAATCAGTCGGTGTTTCAGACTCATAGACGTTTATCAGACGAGTTAAACCTGAACCTGCAGTTAAAGTTTGTTTCTGAACAAAGAGCTGAGATGACGAACGACACAGATCAGAGTCTGTATGAAGACTCAGCTTTTACCCTCCTGCTAATACTACTCCTACTACTACTACTCCTACTACTACTACTCCTACCACCCTACCACTCACCACTCCCACCACCACTCCTACCACTCCCACCACCATCCCACCACCACCACTCCCACCAATCCCACCACCACCACCACCACCTCACCTCACCACTACCACTACCACTGCCACCACACTACCACCACCAATTCCACCATCCCACCCCACCCCACCTCACCACCTCCCCGATCACCACCACCACACTAATACCACCATCACCGCCACCTCAATCCCACCACCACCAATCCCACCACCACCAATCCCACCACCACCATCCCACCACCACCACCAATTAATTACCACCAATTATCATCACACCATCATCAATTTCACCACCAATCCCACCACCAATCCCACCAATCCCACCACCACCACCACCACCACCAATTAACACTAATTATCACTGCCAATTAATCCCACCAATTACCAATCCCACCACCAATCCCAATTATCCCACCAATACCACCACTACCACCACCATTACTACCACACTGCCACCATCCTACCACCACTGATCCACTTCACCAATTTCAATCCCACCACCACCACCACCAATCCCCACCATCCCACTCCATCATCCCACCACCACCATCCCACCACCAATCCATCTAACTACCGATCCCACCACCAATCCCACCACCACCATCCACCACCACCATCCCACTACCACCATCCCACCACTCCCACCACCATCCCACCATCCCACCACGCCACCAATCCCACCACCACCATCCCACCACCACCACCACCAATCCCAGTACCACCAATCCCACCACCAATTAATCCCACCACCACCACACCACCACCACCAAATCACATCACCACCACACCGGGCCACCATCACCTCACCACCACCTCATCACCACCACACCGCCACCAGCCCCACCACCACCACTCCCGCCACCCAGCACCAATCCCACCAGCACTACCGCCACCAGCACCAATCCCACCAGCACTACCGCCACCAGCACCAATCCCACCAGCACTACCGCCACCAGCACCAATCCCTTACCACCACTACCGCCACCACCATCACCTACTCCCACCACACCTCCAGCCACCACACCTACTCCCACCAACCCCACCACCACCACCACCACCACCACCACATTAATTATCACCGCCACCATCCCACCACCACCAATCTCACCACCACCACCACCAATCCCAATCCCAATCCCACCATCCCACCACCATCCCACCACCATCCCACCACCACCACCACCACCACCACCAATCCCCACTCACCAATCAGTATCCCACCAATCCCAATCTATCCCATCCATCACCCCACCAACACCAATCCCACCACCATCCCTACCACCACCAATCCCACCACCACCACCGCCGTATCCCACCACCATCCCACCACCACCAATCCCACCACCACCAATTATCAACACCACCATCACCGCCAATTATCACCAATTTCACCACCACCAATTAATCCCACCACCAATTAATCCCAATTATCACTACCCACTGACCACCACCATCCCCACCACAACCAATTACCCACCTCACCAATAATTTCACCACCACCCATCCCACCAATCTCACCACCTCACCACCACTGCCACCATTGCCACCACCACCACCACTGCCACCACTACCACCACCATCACCACCACCACCACTACCACTCACCGCCACCACCACCACCACCACCACCATCACTGCCTTCCACACCACCACCACCACCACCACCACCACCACCACCGCCACCACACCGGCCACCACCACCAATTAACACCACCATCACCACCATCACCACCACCAACACCACCACCACCGTCACCACCACCACCACCACCACCGGCCACCACCACCACCGCCACCACCGGCCACCAATTCATCACCATCACCACCCACCAATCACCACCACTTTACCACCATCAATTTCACCACCCACCACCACCACCGCCACCACCACCACCACCACCAATCGCCACCAATTAACACCACCAATCAATTTCACCACCACCACCACCACCAATCACCACCAACTGATCATAACAACAACATCTCTGGAAGTCCCTCTACGAACCAATCTCAGCAGTTGTGTATTTTCCCAAAGTGTTTCTGATCCTCTGTCAAATATTCACACACGCTTCAGTACAAGTACTGTAATAATACTCCATTACAAGTAAAAGTCCTGCATTGTAAATCAGTATTCAATCACAATATGATTGATTGATTGATTGTAAAAACTCAGAGTGATCTTCAGATTATTAATCACTAATTTATTTCCTGTCGATCGTCTCATTGATGAATCAGCTGTGTTTGTGTTTTAATATGTAGTTTCATATTTAATCATCTCTTCATGTGTTTATTGTAAATGAAGATAAATCAGATTCATGCCGAGCAGTTGACAACATGACAAGATAAAAGTACAGGAAATACTTTTACTTCAGTACCACAGATGTCCTGAAGCTTCAGTTGATCTGTGAGGTTACAATACTTGAATAAATGAATTCAGATTACAGTGATGATGATATAGATATTAATATTGATCAGTGAAAACAGATCAGCTGAGCAGAAAAGCAGCACAGAACTGAGCTTCAGTCTCTTTCTTTTATTATTCCTCTCCATCAGCAGCAGCTCCTCACTTCACTGACATGTTAATAAGAATAAGAATGTGTCTGTGACTGAGTCAAACAGATGAAATGAAACCTCAGAGTCTGAAGCTGATCTCTGCTTCCTGTTTATTACTCATCAATGATGTTTGTCCAGAGACAGGACGATGTCTGAGGACAGTGAATGTCTCACAACAGAATCTTTACTGTCCTCATCATCATTTAAATTAAATGCGTCTCTTTGTCTCATTGATCAGTTTAATCAGTTTGATCTTCATCTGTTTGACTCTGTTTGAACCTGAACCTGTGTCTTTACACTGAGGAAACAAATGATTAATATTAAACTTTACATCTGCTAATTGACCCTTAGACCTCACCTGTTCTTAAAAGGACAGTCCCCTCAGTAGAAAGTGAATCAGGAAACTGGTTAGATTTGTTTGAACTGACCCTTTAATGAACCGGACTCTCACCTGTCCAGGTGAGTTCTTCCAGCTCTTTCACCTTTGTGACCTCTGACCTCTCCTCAGCTGGATTCCTCGTCATGCTGACCCCCCAGAGGTTGTGTTTGATAACGCAAGGTCAGGTCATCATCCTGGGACAATGTGATGTCACTAACCCAGCTCATCAGTGGGCGTGGACAGGTGAGGCCCGGCTGATCCACGCTCAGTCCTCCAAGTGTCTCTGGGCCGATCCCAGCCCTCACCTGCCGGTTCACGCCCGCCTCGCCAAACTCAGCAACTGCAGCAGAGCGTCGGTGTGGAGCTGCTCTGGCAGTGAGGGAGCATTTGGATTGGCCAAGACTCACCTGTACCTGAGGAAACTGGGGCCCCGGGTGGTGGTGGGACGAGACCAAGCTGCGGAGCTCTGGGTGGAGGAGGTACGACATGGACTCAGGAGGGACTCAGCTGATCACGTCTTTCTGTCCTGACACAGGTGAGTTCAGGAGGACAGGTACAGGTGTGAGGGTCAGAGGTGTCTTCACCTGTAGCCACACCCACCTGTGATGTCACAGTGTACTGACACACCTTGTGACATCACTGCTGCAAGGTCATCGGTCAAATCACTGCGATTCTGAACCTGACAGTTACTGTTATAGTTACTTTGCAGATTCAAGTCATGTAAACAAAATGTAATCAACAAATAAATAACTATGTATTATTATGGGTTAAAAGTACTATAAAGTATATAAGTAATAAAGCATATAAAGTAAAATATTTATAATATAGTAATATAGTATATCTGTGATCCTGAAACAGATCATTCTGTACTTTTACTTTTGGTACTTTGAGTATATTTTGATGCCACTGCTTCAATACTTTTACCACTAGGTTTTGAATGCAGTAACAGAGTATTTCCACACTGTGGTATTAGTATGTTTACTGAAGTAAAAGGTTGAAGGATAATAACAACTGGTGATAAAGAGTCAGTAACTTTTACTTATTTCAATTTTGGATTACACTTAAACTGTCACAGATTGCTGTGGATATAATCCGTAGTAATGTAATCTATAGTAATGTAATCTGTAGTAATGTAATCCACAGTGTTTCCTGTTAATTAAATTTAATGATGTTAATGTGCGACAGTGAAAATCCTGCAGGAGAATCAGTGACTGATCGTTTCCTCAGATTGTTGCTGCGTCTGTTTGACAGGAAAAACGTCAGCCAAGTTCTTCCCACACACGCACACACACACACACACACACACACACACACACACACTGAGCTCGACTGAACAAACATCAAACAAAACTCTTCAGTTTTATCAACAGAAATCAACAGAAAAATGAATGTAATTATTTGTGTTTTTGTTTTATTTCGTCCTCTGGATTCATCATGAGACATTTTTGCAGAGTTTAAATAGAATAACAGCTGATAAACACTGAGCTGCGTCTCCTGATCAATAATCTGTTAAACAGCTGCAGGATAAAGATGTTTTTCAGAGACGCTGATCTGAGGTTCTGTCTCTTTCAGACTCCACCCCCCTCTCCTCCATCTTTTACTCCTCCACTCAGAAACCTGTGGGGCTCAGCGCCGTCAGTCCTGTGACGGATCATTTCTCAGTGAGGAGCATCAGATTGAGACACTTCACCACCTCTGACGACGGCGGATCCAGACCTCGGACCAGGAGGTCAGTCACATTAAATCCTCAGCTCTCTCCTTCAGTCACAGAGCTCAGCAGCGTCTCGTCCAGTCCACCTGAGTCCACTGCTGACCAATCAGAGAGCTCGTCTGTCAGGACCGACCCTGAGCTCAGGACCGAGGCCGGGACCTCGTCAGGACACGGACTCATCTTCACCAGGTCCTCCACCTTGGACTGGACCGAGACCGAGACTCTGGTCTCAGGAGGCAGATCTGGTCTCACATTCACGTCCAAGGGCTCGACTGAGACCGAGTCCACGTCAGCTGCTTCACCTGGCTCTGACTCAGACCACCATCACACGTCTGCGCCAACCACTGAGGAGGAGACCAGCGCTTCACCTGCAGACACAGCTACACCTCCACCTGTCTCCACTCATCCACCCTCTACACCTGACCTGACATCTGTCACAGAGACTGGATCCACCACCCACACCTCCAGCTCCGCCCTCCACGTCCCATACTTCACCTTCACCTCCCTCCACACCGCAGATGCTCTCCACCCATCATCCAGAGACCTCCACCACCACTCACACTGCTCCACCCACATCTCCAACAGCTAGGCCGATGTCTACAGGAGAGATCACCGCCTCAGCACCACCTGTCCCACCAACCAATCACACAGATACACCTGCAACCACAACCAAAACCACACCTGTAACCACACCTGCTACCACACCTGTAACCACACCTATGACCACACCTGTAACCACAACTGCTACCGCACCTGTGACCACACCTGTAACCACACCTCTGACCACACCTGTGACCACACCTGTAACCACACCTCTGACCACACCTGTAATCACACCTGTAACCACACCTGTGACCACACCTGTAATCACACCTGTAACCACACCTGTAATCACACCTGTAACCACACCTCTGACCACACCTGTATTCACACCTGTAACCACACCTGTAACCACACCTGTAACCACACCTGTGACCACACCTCTGATCACACCTGTAACCACACCTGTAACCACACCTCTGACCACACCTCTGACCACACCTGTAACCACACCTGTGACCACACCTCTGACCACACCCGTAACCACAACCACCACAACCAAAGTTGCCACCACACCTGTAACCACACCTGTGATCACACCTGAAACCACGTCTGCAACCACAACCAAAACCACACTTGTAACCACAACCACATCCACTACAACTCCTACAACCACGGAAATTGCCACCACAACCAAAGTTGCCACCACGCCTGTAACTACACCTGTGACCACCATCACTCCTACGACGACAGTGACCACAGGGACTGTAACATCCCTCAGGATGACAACCATCACCCAGACCACTCCACCCACCACCACAGCCAGAACAACCACACCTGCAGCTACAACCACGAGTCATCTGACCACAGCTACACCTGTAAGTTCTACATCTCTTCACATCTCTGCTTTATTATTATTTATTGATGAAACAGTTTAATGTCCAGGAGTCTGAGTCTGATGATCAGCTGATGATCAGCTGATCACAGCAACCACAGGGACTGAGTAATGAGTTTATCTCCTCAGTACATGTTAAACAGCAGTGAACAGGAACCAGACTTCACAGCATTTTCCTCTGGAGACTCTGAGTCTGGATCATTACTGAAAAACTCACCTTTTAAAACCTGGACCAGTGTTTAAACCTGGACCGTGTGTAAAACCTGATTAGGAGGTAACCTGACCAGGTTAAAACCTGGACCGGTGTAAACCTGGATTAGTGTGGTAAACCCGACCAGGTGTTTAAACCTGGACCAGGTGTTTAAACCTGGACCGGGTATGTAAACCTGGATTAGGAGTGTAAACTTGGACCAGGTGTTTAAACCTGGACCGGGTGTGTAAACCTGGATTAGGTGTGTAACCCTGGATCAGGTGTGTAAACCTGGATCAGCTGTTTAAACCTGGACCGGGTGTGTAAACCTGGATTAGGTGTGTAAACCTGGACCAGGTGTTTAAACCTGGACCGGGTGTGTAAACCTGGATTAGGTGTGTAAACCTGGACCAGGTGTTTAAACCTGGATCAAGTGTTTAAACCTGGACCAGGTGTGTAACCCTGGATCAAGTGTGTAAACCTGGATCAGCTGTTGACCTCCTGTCTCTTTATTCATGCTGATAAATGAACAGGTTTAGATCATGAGAGATAGGTTCAGACATTATTTCAGTCTGTGATGTCAGACTCACGTCCACAGGTGAACAGGTGAACAGGTGTTGCAGTGAGACATGAGGAAAGAACAGAGATGCTGCATCTGGGACGACGACTCCTCAATAGTATATGTTGTTCCTCATGTTGAGCAGCAGGATGACCGATGTCTCAGGGTTTTATCAGCACCTGTGGGTTTGACAGAGCTCCTCCCTGACGAGGTCAAACTGGTCGTGTTACCAGAAGAATTTATGAGGCAGTGACTGATCTGATAGTGACCACAGAGTCGTCTGATCCTGGTTTAACTCCTGTTACAGATGTTAGTGAGGTGAGTGTGAAGGTGGTGGATCAGTTCAGTCTGGTCTCTGTCAGGTTTAAACTTGAATCTGTCAGAGTCAGATTCTACATGTCGGATTAAACTTCAGTGACACATGAAGATAAAACCATGTTTCTCCACATGTGAACTATAATTAGAGCATGTTCTGTTCTGTGGACGTGAGGCTGCTTCCTGATTGGATAACTCTTATTCAGCCATAACAATGGCCGGTCTCTCTCCGACCGATGGAGCTCAGTTTGATGCTAAAGGTCGTCAGAGAAAGTCTGAGGCGGGCAGGAAGGAAGCAGGGTGGGGTGTTGGTCTGCAGAGAGCCGCCTGCTCCCGTTCACTCAGAGAGTTTAGAGATCCGTGAATCGTCAGAGAGAAGAGTCTGGACTGAGCGAGGAAGAAACCAAGATCCAGGTTCTTTATGATCTGTCTCTGGACTCAGATTCAGTCTAACTGTGGACCTCCTCTGATCCTCGGTATGTCAGCTCACCTGGGAACACACCTGCTTTCTGTTTCACTGACTGAACAGACGGATTCAAACCAGCGATGCTCAGATTCACAACATGTCTAATACTGGGTTTATTCTGGAGCGTGACCCAGGTGAGTCCACAGATCTGAGTCTGTCAGAGCACAGACCAGGATCCTGAGGGTCCTGAGGGTTTGTCTGCAGGATCAGAGACTGGTTCAGTGATGAGGAATCACGTTTCAGTCTGATGACATCATCACCGTGCGACCGTATCACCTGTGTTTACCTGACTTCCTGTCTCAGGTGCAGACCTCCTGCTCAGTGAACCTGACAGAGACCAGGTCCGGTTCAGACTCAGTCCAGGTGACGGTGACCACCGCCAGTCGGTCCTGTAACTTCAGCCTGGTCACCGGGGACGACTCCAGGTCCGAGTCCACCAACTGTGACCTGCATGGACCCACCGGGACCTTCGTCTGTCAGGTCCGGGGTCTGGACCCGGGGACTCTGTACCGGTTCACGGTGGTTTCCAGGACGGACGGAGAGAAGAGCAGCACATTGGTACAGACAGGTCAGAACCTCAGAGTCTCTGTTACTGAAGTTTAAAACTTTATTTATAAACCAGCAGCTGACATTTAAACCAGGTCCTTTAGTTTCTGTTCTGGAGCTTTTGATCATGATCTTCATCAGTTTGACGTCAGTGTTTAGGGTTTGAGTTCTGGAGCTTTCAGTCACAAAGTGTTTCTTCCTCCATCAGTTTAATAAAATCAGAGTGAAGCTGCTGCCGACTCTCTGACGGTCACACTGCTTTCTAACAACAACGCTCTGCAGCTCAACTGTTTGTTTCCAGAATATCTCTCCCCCGTCCTCCCACCTCCTCTTACCTCCTCACCCCTCAGCCACTTCCCTCCTCACATTGTCTGTGGCAGGGGATACAGGAGCATGAAGATTAGAAACGGGTGGGGGGAGTGTTTCAAGATTCACAGAAAACTGATCATCACTGATCACTGATCAATATCTATAAATATAATTCATTCCAGTCTCCTGAGGGTTACAGTCTGTTTTGTACTGGACTCTGTTTGGCTGACAGGTTGTGATGTCACACAGCGATGCTCACCTGTCCAAACATTACTCTGTGGTTTAAAGTAACTGAGTACATTCATGAGTATTTCAGTTTACCTGAAGCAGCAGATTAAATAATCAATGTGATCAATAAATTATCTTATTGATTATAAGTTCAGATAAAACTTTATTGAATATTGATCCAAACTGATCAGCAGCAGTTTATAAAGTAACTCAGAGTTACTGTGTTACTGTGAGTACTTTTTAATACTTTTATACTTTTACTGAGTTTAGAGCAGAGTATTTGTACTCTGTGTATTAGTACTTTTACTGCAGTAAAACATGGAGTACTGAGTGGAGGGTGTCTGTACATGTTAACACCTGTGGTTACCGTGGTAACGGCAGGTCTGACCGTCGTCTCCAGGACTCGACGTCCTCAGAGTGTCAGTGATCTGCCAACAGGAAACAGTGAAGGAAACCATCACAGAGACCGGGTCAGGGTTCAGGACTGAGCTGAGTCATGTGGGGGGGGGGTCGTCCTCCCCCTCGTCCTGCCCCTCCCTCTCCTGTCTCTGTTTCCTGTCTCCATGGAAACGACTCATTCTTCAAGAACCTGAAACAATCGTATCGAGTTTCACCATCAGAGGATTCACAAAGACAGGAAACATCACAGGACGCCCTGTCCTCCTCTGTTACTCCTCACTGCTCCTCACTACTCCTCACTGCTCCTCATTACTCCTCATTACTCCTCATTACTCCTCTGTCCTCCTCTGTTACTCCTCACTGCTCCTCACTACTCCTCACTACTCCTCATTACTCCTCTGTCCTCCTCTGTTACTCCTCACTGCTCCTCATTACTCCTCACTACTCCTCATTACTCCTCTGTCCTCCTCTGTTACTCCTCACTGCTCCTCACTACTCCTCATTATTCTTCACTGCTCCTCATTACTCCTCACTACTCCTCACTACTCCTCACTACTCCTCACTGCTCCTCATTACTCCTAACTACTCCTCACTGCTCCTCATTACTCCTCATTACTCCTCACTGCTCCTCATTACTCCTCACTACTCCTCACTATTCCTCACTACTCCTCATTACTCCTCACTACTCCTCCTGTCCTCTCCTCTCAGACCCGGTCGGTCCGGCTCATCTGGAGGTCCAGGGGGACTCTTCAGGTCTGAGTGTGTCCTGGTCTCGCTCTGCCGGTCATGTAGACTGGTACGATGTGACTCTGGAGGACTCTGAGTCCGGATCCACCCGCAGCACCAGGATCCTGGGCTCTGCCCCCCCCCAGTCTGCATTCAGTTCTCTGGTCCCTGGTTCTCTGTACTGGGTCAATGTGGTGGCTACAGCTGGGAACAGGAGCACCACACCTGTCCGCACCACAGCAGCTACAGGTGAGACACACACCTGCACATGCACACACACACCTGTACTCACCCCCTCTCACCTGATCCTGATTCACCTGGACTAGGTGCTACCTGACTGAAACATGAACATAAAGTCTGTAGTATCACTACTACCTTTACTGCAGTACTCCTCTGAGGTACTCTGAGGTATTTTACTGTTTATCTAACGACTTTTAAAAATCAAATCACACCTTATCAGAGATGAAACAGGAAATTCAATCAGAGCAGAATCTGTTTTGATCATTAACGTTATTGATCGATCGAGTAAAATATGATCAATTATGATGAATGTGAAAGTTTAAAGACTGTTCCAATCGATTGATGAATCAGGACAATAATCAGCTGATTCAGTACTTTTATATTGTTACTGTAACTTAAGTGAAAGATGTTCGTCTCCCTCCTCCAGCTCCCTCCTCCGTCCGTGGCCTCCAGGTGGCGTCCTCGTCCTCAGGTGTCCTCTGGGTCTCCTGGCAGGTGGGTCCGGGCAGAACTGAGCGGATCAGGGTTCTGCTGACGGACAGGGACGGGGTTCTGCTGAGGAACGTCAGTCTGAAGAACACGACGAACTCGGCCGAGCTGGACGGGCTGCGGCAGGGGACCCTGTATGCTGTCACCGTGGTAACAGAGGCCGTCGGCCTACAGAGCTCCGCCTCCGAACAGGCCATCACAGGTACTTATTATGGGATGGTTTTTAAAGCTTTCAGCCTCTTTTAGCTCCTGGTTTTGGTTGTACAGCACATTTCCTGTCTGAGTGTTTTCAGAATAAAAGCAGCTGTTGGAGTCACAGATAAAAACACCTGGAGATCTTTAAACATCCCGAAACATCTGGATGGAACATGATTTTACCAGCTGAGATACAAACCTGTCTCTGTGATCACAAACGTCTGTGGACAGATTATTTTCAGAGGAAAACTAAATTATCACAAACGGGAAACAGCGATGGACTCTGTGTTTGAAGGAGTTTGTGTTGATCAGTGATTAAACCTGTGGAGTTCCTCAGGGCTCCATCCTCAACATGTCCTCACTCAGACTCTGATCAGAGAAACAGCCAGGTCCCCAGGTGACAGCGTTTGAATCCAGAGACACAGAACTGAAATACAACCACACATCCACCCTGTGTTTGTGTTGTTTGTGTCTGTGTCTGTTTGTGTTTGTGTTTGTGGTGTTTGTGTTGTTTGTGTCTGTGTTTGTGTTTGTATTGTTTGTGTTTGTGTTGTTTGTGTCTGTGTTTGTGTTTGTGTTGTTTGTGTTGTTTGTGTTTGTGTTTGTACTGTTTGTGTCTGTGTTTGTGTTTGTGTTTGTGTTATTTGTGTTTGTGTTGTTTGTGTATGTGTGTCTGTGTCTGTGTTTGTGTTTGTGTTTGTGTTTATGTCTGTGTTTGTGTTTGTGTGTTTGTGTCTGTTTGTGTTTGTGTCTGTGTCTGTGTCTGTGTTTGTGTTTGTGTTTGTGTTGTTTATGTTTGTGTCTGTGTTTGTGTTTGTGTGTTTGCATCTGTGTTTGTGTTTGTGTTTGTGTTTGTGTTGTTTGTGTTTGTGTTTGTGTTTGTGTTTGTGTTTGTGTCTGTGTCGGTGCAGCAGAAGCCTGAAGTGACAAAATGATTTTTACTTTTCCAGACGAGTTCAGGAGCAGAGAGGAGAGCAGCCGTGTTCACTGTTCAGCTCCTTTTTAGGAGAAATGTTTTTACCTGCAGCTCTGAGTCAGTTTCCATCTCCGCTGCTGCTTCCTCCTCCACCCTTCCTCCCCCCCCCACACACTCCACCAGTTTAGTTCATCTGTTCAGTCCTGACTCAGACTCTGATGACTGTTCACTTTCCACAGTTTCCACTGTTTTCGTCCACAAACAAAATCTAAACTGAGAAACTTTAACTCAACTTCCTGATACTCTGCTGAAGTTAAAATATTTTAGTTCAGCTGCAACACAACATTTATGTTTCAGAGGATTCGTTTCAGAGTTTCTCCTCAGAGTCTGTTCATGTCAGTGATCAGAGTTTAAATCTGTGTCTGATTCAGTCCCTGCAGCTGTGACAGATCTGAGGCTGGATCACAACGGTAGCTCAGACCGTCTGCTGGCCTCCTGGGTCTCACCTGAGGGGGGTGTGGATGTCTACCTGCTCACCCTGTCGGCTCCGGGATCGACCCCCCAGCAGCGCCGCCTCACCCCCAATGTCACCCAGGTGGTGTTTGAGGGTCTGACTGCGGGTCGCAGCTACGATCTGTCAGTTCAGACCAGAGCTGGAGGACAGAGTTCAGAGACCAGGACCTCAGGGAGGACAGGTGGGGGGGGGGCTGATAAGGTTTATTTTACTGGGCTGTTCTCTCTGTCTGTATTAACCCCACCACCCCATCCTGTTTCAGTGCCGGGCCAGGTGTCGGCTCTCTCCCTGTCTCCTCTTGGTGACAGCAGGACTCTGAGGCTCAGCTGGACGCCCCCCTCAGGTGACTGGGAGAACTACAGCGTCCTGCTGAGGAATGGCTCGGGGGTCCTGATGAACCAGACCGTCGGTAAACTGAGCCGACAGTTCACCTTCTCTATCTTCGGCCTCGGCCTGGTGCCAGGACGACTCTACAGGGCAGAGGTCACGGTTCACAGCGGCATTCTGGGTAACACGGCGTCATGCTCCGGACGACTGGGTCAGTTCAGATTTAATATAAATTTACACTGTGATCTTTTTACCTGTTCTGATGTTGATCTTAATTCATGGTTGTCGTTGTTGTTGTTGTGTTTGTCATGGTTGTTGTCTGTGACTCCTCTGTGTTTCCCTGCAGTTCCTCGCTCTGTGCAGCAGCTGCTCGTCCGTCACGCTGATGAAGCGTCTCTGAGCATCGTGTGGAGTAGACCTCTCGGCGAGTGGGACGGCTTCACTGTGCTGCTTAGACTGGTGGACTCTGCCGCCCCGGTGGCTCAGAGGATCCTCCCCTGGGAGTCCAGAGAGTGCACCTTCAACATGCTCACCTCAGGACGCCGCTACGCCATCACTGTGGCGACCAACAGTGGAAACCTGAGCAGCTCGGCCTCCGTGACAGCGTGGACCAGTATGTCTGATTTAATACATGATGAAGAAAAAAGGTTCAGGGCTGAACACAAACACACAACACGTTTAATATAGTGTTTCGTTTATGAGCTTGAGAGACGACAGGAAGTGAGGAGACAGAGATGGAGACAGAGATGGAGACAGAGGTGGAGACAGAGAAGACCAGAGACAGAGCTCGTGATCACATCCTCAGACCTTTAACACCAATCCAAGTATTTGATTTAACAGCTGAGACTGGAGTCTGTCTCTCAGCCTGTCTCTCTCTCCTGTTCTCTGTCTCCTGTCTCTCTCCCTGTCTTTCTCTAACTGTCTCTCTCTCTGCTTGTCTTCCTGTCTCTCTCTCCTGTTTCTCTCTGTCTGTCTCTCTCCTGTCTTTCTCTCTAACCTGTCTCTCTCTCTAACTTGTCTGCCTGTTTCTCTCCTGTATGTCTCTAACCTGTCTCTCTCTCTCCTGTCTCTCTCTCTAACCTGTCTCTCTCTCTAACCTGTCTGCCTGTTTCTCTCCTGTATGTCTCTAACCTCTCTCTCTCCTGTCTCTCTCTCTAACCTGTCTGTCTCTCTCCTGTCTCTCTCAACCCGCCTCTTCTCTCTCTCCTCTCTCTATCCTGTCTGCCCTGACCCGTCTGTCTGTCTGTCTCTCTCCTGTCTCTCTCTCTAACCTGTCTGTCTGTCTCAGGTCCGGCTCAGGTCGGCAGGCTGCAGGTCTCTAACCTCGGCACCATCGACAGCCTTCAGGCTCAGTGGGACCGGGCCTCTAGGGACCTGGACTCGTATTCAGGTCCTGCTGGTCCACGACAGCAGTGTCATCAAGAACGAGAGCGTGGAGGCTGACGCCACTGACATCAGCTTCCACTCTCTGAGACCTGGAGCTCTGTACAGGGTGGTGTTAACCACCGTCAGAGCCGGACTCACGTCCAGACAGACGGTGGCAGAGGGACGCACCGGTAAGACCGACACCCCCACACTGAAAACCTGGTCTAAGGTTCTGCTATCTCAGGTTAAATGATTCAGACGTTTATCAGTTTCACACAGTTATATAATGACAGTTTATTTTTAAATGTCGGTCTGAGATTCTGTGCGTGAAACCAGCAGCAGGATGTTACTGAAAAGCAGGAATTTGTCAGGAATTTTCAGGAAGTGTTGACAACAACAACAATAAAAAACCTGTCAGAGATTTCCTGTCGGTGGGGTGGAAGGGGGGGGGTTCATTGTTAAATTACAACACAAACAGTTTTCTGCTGCTGGAAAATATCTGGAGGACCATTTTCTGAGTCACTGAGGAATTTTCAAACATCAGAGAGAACGTGTTTCAGTACAGGTCGACTGATTAAAACTTCACCAACAGAAACTTTCAGACGTTTCTAATCAGACTCATTGAAACTGAAAACATCTCAAATCTTTCCTCAAACCGAGAATTAATTTAAAGGTTTCTTTATGTCTTGTTTAAAAGTTTGAACTTGCAGTTTCCTTCACTTCATATTTTTAGAGAAAAGTCTTCAGAAGTGATTCACTGTGTTTCACAGATAAAATCAGCTGCTGGTTCTGAGACTCAAACCAGACTCTGAGCCTTTAGACCTTGACCCAGAGACCAGATTGACATTATTTTTAAACAGGTCTGATAAAAGCTGAAGGTTTGTGAACCTCTGTTTTTATCTGCATCTCTGATCCTTTCCCCTCCTCCCCCAGTCCCAGCCGCCGTGGGTGAGGTGACGGTCAGTAATAACGGTCGAATGGACTTCCTGAGCGTGTCGTGGCGTCCGGCTGTAGGTGAGGTGGATAGTTACCTGGTGACTCTGAGGGACCGGGAGAAGACGGTTCACACTTTTCACGTTTCTAAATCCAGTCCTGAGTGTGTTTTTAACTCTCTGGTGTCCGGACGCCTCTACAACATCTCCATCACCTCCCGCAGTGGCAGCTTCCAGAACCACACCTTCGTCCAGGAGAGAACACGTGAGTCCAACACTGACCTGGTTCTGCAGCTCAGATCCAGATCCAGGTCTGGTTTAAATTATTTTAGTTAGTTAGTTAGTTAGTTAGTTACTTTATTGTCCCATGGGGAAATTCATTTTCACAGCTGTACAGGCAGGGAGACACCGCAGCACACAGCCACATGTAACACACTACAGTCGTTGTGACGAAATACAGTCATCAATTTCAGACCGTTATCATATGAACTCAAATTGTAATGGCTGTGGGGATTAAACTGTTTTTAAAGCGTGCTCTGTTATCGGTTCATTAATAAGAGGGTAACAGGGAATGATAGTACGGTGGTGAGTGTGGTCCTGTGTTGTGCCTGAGTGATCGTGTAATGGCCTTAGTGTTTAACTGTGAGAGGTTGGGAGTGGGAAGACCGTGATTTTTAGCTGCTATGGAGGTTATTTTAGTGAACATGTTCCGGTTTGACTGTAGTATTGTCATGAAACCGAGGAGAACAGTATAGGAGGAGGATTAGCTGGATGATACTTTTATACAACATTAACAGAAGGTGTGGGGAAACATGAAGTCCTTTAAGTTCTGGATAACTGAAAGTCTTTGGTTACATCTGTGAATGTCCATTGTGTGAGTCAAAACTGAGTTTATTGTCCAAGTGTGACTCTGATATTTGAAATGTTCAACCATATCAATTGTGGTATTGTCAATGATGATGGGATGAGGTGTTGTATTTTAACAGTCATTTCTTGGTTTTTCTTGAGGTTGAGTTGAAGATGGTTATGTTGACACCACTTGTGAAGTGAAGTGTCCTATTGAGTTCTGATAATGTGCAAGGGAGGTGCTGTCCTTAAGAAGTCCCAGTATGGCGGTGTCATCTGCATATTCAAACCTTCATTCGTTCATTCAGTTTTTATCTTATTTCCCATGTTCCCCTCTCAGAGCCATCAAAGGTCCAGAACCCGACGGCAACCCACGCCGCCCGGGACGACTACCTGAGGGTTTACTGGCGTCATGCGGCCGGAGACTTCGACCTGTACCAGGTGTTCATCAAACACAACAATGTGTTCCTGCAGAACCAGACAGTGCCGAAGACGCAGAGCGAGTGTGTGTTCAGTGGCCTGGTGCCCGGCAGACTCTACACCGTGCTGGTCAACACCCGCAGCGGGAAGTATGAAACCAGCGCCTCCACCCACGGCAGGACCTGTGAGTGACCTCTGACCTCTGACCTACCTGCAGTGGGGTAAAAATGTCAAGTTCAGCCTGAAGTCATGTTCATGGTCTCCTCTTTGACTGTGTATGTGGTGTGTTGTAATGTCAAGTCAAGTCAAGTCAAGTCAAATTTTATTTATATAGCGCCAATTCACAACACAAGTTATCTCGAGGCACTGTACATATAGAGCAGGTCTAAACCGTGCTCTTTATCTTATAAAATTTACAGAGAGAAACCCAACAGATCCCACCACGAGCAGCACTGTGACTGCGACTGTGGCAGAAACCTCGAGCAGAACCGGACTCAGGGTGGGCGGCCATCTGCCTCAACCGGTTGGGTTTAGACGGGGGGGGGGGGGGGGTAAGAGAAAGACAACACTGCAGATACACAGACTAAGTCACAATGTAAATAGTAGTAGTAATAATAATAATAATAATAATAATAATAGTAATTATAGCTAAAGGAATAATAATGACAAAACAGTGAAACATTATGCTTTTAACACTATAAGCTAACACTATTAAATATTTAATTGTTGTAGCATCATGGGTTGAGCTGGATTCGTGGAGCAGCAGGAGACTCTACAGCTCCGAGGCAGAACTGCTGCAGTAAGGGAACTTAGTGAAGGAGAGAGAGAGAGAGGAAGCACAGCTGGGCACTAATGTGCTTGAGGGAAGAAACACACAGTTAGAGTGATGCAGCGATATTAAGAGCGGTTTATAGTAATCTTGTCAGCAGGACATCATGGACAACATTTAATGACTAATAAGCAACTGATGCATTGAGGACAGCCAACCGTAGGAAAAATGATAACCTGAAATAGGAATCAGAATAAAATGTTGATTCTATCCATTGTTGTTTTTATTGATTATTGTATATTGTAGAGTTTTATTTATTGTCTGTTGTACAATTCTTTTGTTTATTATATATTGTACAGTGTCCTTGAGTGTCAGAAAGGCGCTTATAAATAAAATGTATTATTATTATTATTATTATAATATGCTAGCTGAAAGTTAAGGCATAAAGATGAGTTTTTAGTTTGGATTTAAAGGCCTCAACTGAGTCAGCCTGTCTAATATCAATAGGGAGGTTTTTCCAGAGGAAGGGGGCCCGATAGGAGAAGGCCCTGCAGCTACTTCTTTTTAACTCTGGGGACAGATAGCAGCCCTGCACTCTGAGAACGCAGAGTACGGGAGGGAATACAAGGGTTAAGAAGCTCGGACAGGTATGAGGGGGCTAACCCATTTAGAATTGTATAAGTCATTAGGAGAACTTTAAAGTCTGATCTAACATGAATAGGGAGCCAATGAAGGGAGGCTAAGATTGGCGTAATGTGGTCAAACCTTCTCGATTTGGTTAGCATTCTAGCTGCAGCATTTTGAACCATTTGCAGACTTTTAGTGCTAGCACGTGGTAGCCCCGAAAGCAAAACATTACAATAATCCAGTCTAGAGGAAATAAAGGCGTGAACTAGAATTTCAGCGTCTGCTATGGAAAGAAAAGACCGAATCCTAGCTATATTGCGTAGGTGAAAAAAGGCGGTCTTTGTAATGTCTTTAATGTGCTGATCGAAGGAAAGAGCAGGATCAAATGTGACATCCAGATTTTTGGCTGTTGTACTTTGAGAAATCACACAGTTGTCAAGGGATATAGTTACTTGATCAAACTGGTGTATATATATCGTGCTGGGCCAATAACCAGCATTTCAGTTTTGTCTGAGTTAAGAAGCAGGAAGTTTTGAGACATCCAGCTTTTAACAGAAGACAAGCAGATCTTTAGTTCCCTAATTTGAGAGGCATTGTCAGCCTTTATAGGCACATACAGCTGGGTATCATCAGCATAACAATGAAAATTAATTTAATAATTCCATGACTCTGAATAATTTGGCCAAGAGGAGAAATATAAAGAGAGAAAAGCAGGGGGCCAAGAACAGAACCCTGGGGTACTCCATATTTCACATCAGAAAAGGCCGATATGGTGTTATTACAAGAGACATACTGAGTTCTGTCAGATAAGTAAGATTTTAACCAGCTGAGGGCCAGGCCAGAGATTCCAAATCTATTTTCCAGTCGGTCCATGAGTATACAGTGGTTGATAGTATCAAAGGCTGCACTAAGATCAAGTAAGAGGAGCAGAGAGGTGGAATCTGAATCCAGAGAGAGTAGAAGATCATTTACTACTTTAGCAAGTGCTGTTTCAGTTGAGTGAAAGGCCCTAAAGGCAGACTGATAAGGTTCAAAAAGATTATTATCAGCTAAGTGAGCTGAGAGCTGCTGAGACACCACTTTTTCTAGTATTTTAGAGAAGAATGGAAGATTTGAAACAGGCCGATAGTTACTCAAAGACCCAAATGTATGTGTGTGTGGGGGGGGGTAATTAACCTTTGACCTGCTGTGACCTGGCAGGAGCTCCGCCAAGGACTCACAGGTCAGGAGAGATCAGAAAACGTGACTGAGTGTTTTTTTTTACCTCAGAGGAAAATTAACTCGCTGAGCTTTGAGCTGATCACTGACATCACTATGCTCAGATTAGCTTGTTAGCATGTTTAGCAGGTTTAGCAGGATTAGCATTTGGCACCCACTGTATAAAAACTGCAAATGTTCAGATTCACTGTAAAAGTCCAGTTTAATCTTAAGTTCAGTGATTTTTTTCTCAGACTTTGCTCTGAGGTCTAATGCCCACTCCTGTCCCTGTAGTCCCAGCAGCGGTCCGTACCCTGGTCCTGGCCGGGCGGGGGACAGAGGACCTGAAGGTGATGTGGTCGGCGGCTCCTGGTGACGTGGATCATTATGAGGTGCAGCTACTGTTCAATGACATGAAGGTGTTTCCTCCCGTGACCCTGGGCAGCGGCGTGGGCGAGTGCGTCCTGTCGTCGCTCACACCTGGACGACTTTACAAGATCCTAGTTTCAACCTTCAGCGGCCCAAACCAACAGGCCCAGTTTATCGAGGGCCGCACAGGTCAGACGACTGAAACTGTTAAAGTTCATTCAGAAAACAATCAGAGCATCTGTTCATGTTTTCTATATGAGTTGAGTCAAAGCAGGAAACATCACACCTCTCTGCTGTAAACACCTGTGGTAATAACCTGTGACAATCAGAGTCCCCGTAAAGATCCTGCAGGTTAAAGTTGAATCTGTTTCCTTCAGTTCCCAGTAAAGTGAAGAACATCCACGTCAGTAACAGCGGCGACAGCAGCAGTCTGAAGGTGAGCTGGACTCCAGGTCAGGGCGACGTGGACGGATACTCGGTGTTTCTGTTCAGAGACAGCCGACAGCTCGACGTCCGCCGAGTCCTCAAACACCAGAACGAGGTGATGTTCGGCTCACTGCAGCCGGGACAGGTGTACGGTGTGACAGTGCAGTCGGTGAGCGGAGAGCTGGTCAACAACAACACGGCTTCAGGTCGCACAGGTAACCACACACACCTGTACATACACCTACAGGACAGTACATATCATCAAGTAACAACACACACCTGAACATAGACCTCATCAGGTAGAATTTGATCTAAATTAAACTCTGTCCTCAGTGTCAGTATCTTTACTTTAAAGTCTAATTAAGTATTTTTGAATCATTGAATCTTCAACTTAAAAATAATTATAACTTTTGATTATCAGTTATGTTCTCAGTTGATCAATGTTTGTTACTAGAACTCAGTGCATTCGTTCATGTTTAGTATGAAGACCACTGTCCACTCTGTCCTCTCTCCTGACATCTAGTGGCCAGTTGATGAAAATCATCTTGACTTTCAGCTGTGGTACCTTCTGTTTCCATCATATCCAACCATGACCCCCCACCCCCACCCCCCACCCCCCTCTGTGTCCAGTCCCCTCAGCAGTGATGGGGCTCCAGGTGGAGAACCTCCACACCACCTGCAGCCTCCAGGTGAAATGGCAGGAAGCTCTGGGCGTGGCTGACGGATACGTCCTGCAGGTTCTGGACGACAGAGGCAGTCTGGTGACAAACTGCTCTCAGCCCTCTGGACACACCAGCCACAGGTTTGATGGCCTCACCCCAGGAAAGAAGTACAGAGTCCTGGTCCAGACCACCAGTGGGGGGGTCCACAGCTTGGGGGTCAGCGCCGAAGCTCGGACACGTAAGACTTCCTGTTTTTAACCCAGACAGGAAAAGAAATAATCTGAGCTGAATATAAACAATTAAATACACTGAATACACGGTTATATATGTTAGAACATAAACAGTCATATATGCTGAATATAACACACAAGGGTGACTTGAAAACAGTCACAGATGTTTTTCCCATCAGGCCCTGCAGCCGTCACCGACCTGTCCATTGTGTGCCAACACTACCACCAGCCTGTCTCTCCACTGGTCTCCACCAGAGGGAGACTTTGAGCTGTACGAGATCTTGTTGTTTAACGGAGATGACTCGCTGAAGGAGAAACGACCAGTTCCATCCAGCCAGCAGTACTCCTCCAGGGTCTCAGACCTGGAGCTCCCTACAGGGTGGTGGTCCTGACTCACAGTGGGGAGTAGACCAACCAGTCTCCATCTGGGCCAGGACAGGTGAGGGGGTGGCAGGGGGGGTTCTGAGTTCCAACAGACAGGTCTCAATTTACAACATCTTGATCACTGATCATTGATTATTGATAATTGCTCACCCTGATGCAGAGCCTGTGTGTGTGTGTGTGTGTGTGTGTGTTCAGTCCCAGCAGCCAGCCCTGTCTCTCAGGGCTCAGGAGTGGAACCAGTCTGGTACTCTGTGGGTGAACTGGGATCGTGGTGGTGGCGATCTGAGCGGGTACCTGCTGTCTCTTCACAACCCGACGGCTCCCAGCGGGCGTGATATGTTACCAACAGAGGTCGAGTTCGGGTTTTCTCAGGCCTGTCCCAGGCTCCACTGTACCAAGCTGAGGTGCTGAGTCTCAGTGAAGAACTGAGCAACAGAGCGGGACTCTGGGCTTGACCGTGAGACCAGATGGATCACACTGGATCAGATTTATGTTCATCCACATCAACCTGATCTACAGCTACTCTGATAACTTACATTTTTGATTTTTCCTTCCCCAGCTCCAGACTCCAAACTCCTTCCCAGCCTGGGGGTCATCAACACCTCCTGGAGATCACGTGAGCGCCCCTGTGACTGGATCATTTACCTACTTCACCTGCAGTGGACCTGAGACCAGCTGTCTGTCATTAACCAGATCACAGTCGGACGCCCGCAGCCGGTCTCTGAGGGGATGTTCCTGGGCGACTTAGACCAGCCTCCAAGACAGTCATGCCACGAGCACGTGGGCCACGGCCACTTGCTACGCACTCCATCCACAAGAAGATCCAACCAGTAGGTGGCAGCTTCAGGTCACTGTGTCTGTGACAGTGGAGAGAATTCAATTGATGTTGGTGATGTTTGTTTACTGTTGCTGTTTTTGTTGTTGCTGTTGTTTCGTTTGTTTTGCTTGTTTGTTTGTTTGTTGTTGTTTAATCAGTGTGTGGACTCAGACTGTGTTCTGTCTCCTGCTGCAGAGCCGGAGCGAGTCCACAGCCCACTGTCACCCTGAGAGCTCCAATTCTCCATCTCCTGCTCCTAAGTGCCCAGTGGCCGACTACGACTCCACACCATCGAGTGTCTCCACTGACTCACAGACCCTGGTCTACTCCAGACGCATTTCAGACGCAACCCACCTCCACGCCATCACTCCAGCTGGAGCCCCACAAACACTACACTGCTTCCGTGAAGGTGATCTCAGACACGCAACCAGCGAGGAGGCTCAGGAGCGTGGGTCACCATGATCGACCGTAAGGAGGGAGAAGGGGGGACCATCAGGTCCAGCATTGCTTTTCGGGTTTGTTTTGTCTAGGTTTAGACCAGGACTCACTTCTTACTAAGTCAAACATCTGTAACACCTTGACGGACTTCCCAGGTCCTCCAGTACCCTCAGCACCCGGTCAGCTGAGAAAGTCCCATGGTCACCAAGTCCTCCATCATCTTCAGGTTTAACTGCAGCTGGTTCAGTGACGCCACGGAGCCACTGATTCTTCACTGTGGTGGTGACCGAGTCCGGGTAGTGACATGTCTCATTGGTCGGGTTCAGTCTCAGTGGGCAGAGCCAGATTATCTGATCGGGTTTGCCTCACTGTTCTGAAACCTCTGTCGCCCTGACAGTTTTCTTCTTGGTTTTTGAGGTGTTGATAACTCTGCAGCCGAGGGGTGCAGCACCCCTGCCTCCTACCAGGACTATAACCAACCTCCAACAAGTCCTACCAGACCAGTTTCTTCCCAGTCACTGCAGCTAGCCCCGACCCCCACAGCTCTCGAGGTCAGCCTGGGACGGGGATGAGACGCTGGGGGACTCAAGGAACGCAGACGCAGATCCAGAGACCAGCAGCACCTGAACCAGTTCTGTGACGGTCCACTGAAACCTAAAACTGCCTCTTACAGGTACTGAGAGGTCTCCCAGGTCTGGAGCAGATGTGACAGATGTTGAAGAAAAAGCTTTCAACCTGCTGTTTGTGTTTTTCAGGATCAGTGTTCGAGCTGCCCACCAGCTGTTTGATGAAGAGGACAATGACTTCACCGCCGCCCCTCTCCTCTGTTCACTGACACCTACCTGTCGCTGCCTCGTGGTCAACGAGGCCGGTGAGAACTAAACATCCTCTGATCTTCAGCAGAGAACAAACACTCTGGCTAATTTGAGATAACCTGTGTTAAAGCTGAGAGCAGTCAGGAAGTTCTGATGTGACTGTTTGTCCTGCAGAGCCTCTGAGCGGAGTCATTGAAGGCGCTAGCACCGGTCTGTTCCTCATCACTGCGGATGATCAGTGTTACCGCCTCTGCTTGTCTGTAGACACAAGGCTCGCAGCGTGGAGAGTATCTACACACACTGAGACAACACTGTACACACAGGCCAGAGGTCATTACACACACACTGTAACGCCAGACGAAGACGCTGAACATTTTAATCTCTGCTCCCTAACACCACACCTCCAATCAGCTGTTATATAACAAGGGAGGGTTCAGGCTCTGATTGACCTATTGTGCAGGTGCTGCTCCTGTGCAGTGTGTGTCACTGTGAAGGTGCAGTTGAGAACTGGCTGTTCACCTGGATCAGTAATGTCTGCTATGTTTGGGGAGGAGGATCAGGAGGTCAGGATGAGTGTGGAGAGAGAGCTACCGCCAGAGGTCAGCTGGGGGGTCAGAGGGTAAGACCAACACTACTATTACTAAAGGCTACTGTATCCTGCAGGTACTAAACTAATTGTACCTCAGAGCTTCTAGAACCATCACGACTCTAACAACTGCATTTATTTAACTCTTCTGGTTCTTTTGTTCTCTGATGTCTCAGTTCATCATTTCATCTTTAAATGTTTTTATTTCACAGTTTTGAAAGAACCTTCATTATTTGCTCTTAGCTCATTCTGACCTGAAATAACCTGTTGAGGGACACATAGTGACTTGTTGACAACTCAGATTGGACTCTCCATCCCCTGATTGAACAGCTTCTGTCCAAAACAATAAATCTGTTCATATTATTTATTTATACTATCCCCACCCACACCCCCTCCCCTTTTTATCTGCAGCAGCCGTCAGACACAGGTGAGAGGTCAAAGGTAAACATCAGCTGATCAGTTTATCTTGTTGGACTTGTTTTCTTGTATTAAACATGTAGTTTTGTGTTTCAGCTCCATCAAGACTGCAAACTTTGAGTCTCACTACAACACACTTCCAGGCCGACTCCAACCACTGCTGTCAGGGAGTACGAGGTCAGTCTCCATTTATTTCTTTATTTACATCTCTGCTGCTGAGGTAAACAACCTGTGACTTCCTTGTTGTATCCTCTCATCAGGACCTGAAGGACGCCGGCCGAATCAACCTCTGACTCAGCTCATGCCAGAGAACCGAGGGAAGAACTGCTACAACAACATCCTGCCCCAGGAGTGAGGAGGGGAGGAGTAGGGGAGAGGGAGAGGAGAGGAGTGGGGAGGAGAGGAGAGGAGAGGAGGGGGGAGAGAGGAGGTTGATGTGTTTCTGTGGTCTCTGTTTTCAGATGATCACCAGAGTGAAACTGTCTTACGAGATGATGATCCCGTCTTACCACATCAATGCCAGCTACGCCCCTGTAAGACCCCCGCTTCAGAACATAGACCGCACCATGTTTCAGAACATAGACCGCATCTACTTTTTCAGGACATAGATCCCCCTGTTTGAGAACATAGACCACGTTTCAGGACATGGACCATGTTTCAGAACACAGACCATGTTTCAAGACATAGACCATGTTTCAGAACATAGACCGCACCATGTTTCAGAACATAGACCGCACCATGTTTCAGAACACAGATCATGTTTCAAGACATAGACCATGTTTCAGAACATAGACCGCACCATGTTTCAGGACATAGACCATGTTTCAGGACATAGACCGCACCATGTTTCAGAACATAGACCATGTTTCAGAACATAGACTGCACCATGTTTCAGGATGTAGACCACACCATGTTTCAGGACATAGACCGCACCATGTTTCAGGTTGTAGACCACACCATGTTTCAGGACATAGACCGCACCATGTTTCAGGATGTAGACCACACCATGTCTCAGAACATAGACCATGTTTCAGAACATAGGCTGCACCATGTTTAAGGATGTAGACCCCCGCAGTGTTACCACTGTGTGTTTCATGCCCAGGAGTAAATCTCCGGAGGGAGTACATCGCCACTCAGGGCCCCTCTGCCGAACTAAAGACGATTTTGGAAGATGGCCTGGGAGCAGAACGCCCACAACATTGTGATGTAATACCAGTGTGTGTGGAGGTGCTGGGGTGGGTTCACCTCAAGGCCTACTGGGAACCACTTCCGACATAACAACAGTGGTTGTGAACAGACTGGTTTACCTGCTCAGGTGTGAAAACGTCTCCTCTCTCTCTCCAGGTGAAGTGTGATCACTACTGGCCCTTTGACCAGGATCCTCTGTACTATGGAGACCTGATCGTCCAGATGTTGTCAGAGTCTGTTCTGCCTGAGTGGACGATCCGAGAGTTCAACATCTGCAGCGTACGTTCACCTTTATTCAGACATCTGGTCCTGGTTCTGGTTCTGGTTCGGAATCTGGTTCTGATTCTGAATCTGGTTCTTGTTCGGAATCCTGGTTCTGGTCCTGGTCCTGGTTCTGATTCTGATTCTGATTCTGATTCTGATTCTGGTCCTGTTTCTGGTTCTGAATCCTGGTCCTGGTTCTGGCCCTGGTTCTGTTCATCAGGAGGAGCAGCTGAGATTCAGTCGTCTGGTTCGTCAGTTCCACTACACCGTGTGGCCCGATCATGGAGTCCCAGAAACCACCCAGTCCCTGATCCAGTTTGTCCGAACCGTCAGGGACTACATCAACAGGACCCCTGGATCTGGACCCACCGTGGTCCACTGCAGGTACAGGACCCAGATCCAGGTTTAGACTCATACAGTTTATACCTGAGAGGAACAAACTGATCTGAGGTCAGTGAGTCGTCCTGCTCACTGTGTGTGTGTCTGTGTGTGTGTGTCAGTGCTGGTGTGGGTCGGAGTGGGACCTTCATAGTTCTGGATCGAGTGCTGCAGCAGCTGGACTCCAGAGACTCTGTGGATATCTACGGCTCCGTCTTTGACCTGAGACTTCACCGATCACACATGGTGCAGACGGAGGTAGGAGCAAAGCATTGTGGGTATTATCACTGATATGTTGAGATGATCTGACGTGTGTGTGTTGTGTTGTGTGTCTGACGCTGTGTTGTGTGTCTGACGCGTTCTGTGTCTCACGTTGTGTTGTGTGTCTGACGTTGTGTTGTGTTCAGTGTCAGTACACGTACCTCCATCAGTGTGTCAGAGACGTGCTGAGAGCCAGGAAGCTGCGCAGTGAACAGGAGAACCTACTCTGCCCGGTCTATGAGAATGTGAATTACCACACTCAGAGAGGTCAGTGAATCAGGCGCAGCTCAGTCAGTCAGAGTCACAGTTTGAGTCCCTGAACGTCACGTTTATCCTCCTCCCTCCACAGAGACGCTGAGCACCAGACGCTAACCACTGTACTGAGACTGAACAGGATCTGTTTATAACCACAGAGAAAACTTTATTATTTATGTAACAGGAGCTGCATCATATCTGTCTGTGTCTGTATATATTTCTGCTCTGTAAATGATGTGTTTAATGACGTGTTTATAAGCTAATATATTTATACATTTCACCTCCAGTAAACCACAGAAAACATGATCAGAGGATGATTCACACAGAGAAATCTGCTGCTTCATGTTTCAGTCAGTCTGTTTTCATGAAGACACAAAATACTGTATATTCACAGAAAAACTTTTAAATTCACAGAAAAACTTTAAATTCACAGAAAAACTTCATATTCACAGTAAAGTCACAGTTTGGACCAAACATCCTCAGACCTGAACTGTTTCTGTGTTCAGCTCCTTTAATGTTGTTTAAAGTGTCTTTATAAACAACCTGAGCAGCAGCTTCTGTAACGTTTCATTCATTAAACAGGAAACATGATCCTTCTCTGATTATTGATTATTGATCGATACAGACCTGCAGCAGGTACATCACCTGCTCCGCTCCCTCTCTACAGGAAGTATCTGAACTTTCTGACCGCAGCTCATAAACGTCTCTGAAGTTGTCAGATCTTCCAGAAACTGAACCCAGGTCAGATTCACCTGGTGACCCTTCAGAAGGGCCAGACCCTTATGTTGGGAACCAGTAGGCTAACCTAACTGTACCTGACATAGGTGAACCAGCTCCACCTGCAGTAACCTGCTGCTGATCAATGATCTGATCAGAGATCAGTCACAGGTAACAGTTTCTGCACAGTGAAGTACTTTAACTACAGCTGGTCTTTTACTTGTGCTGCAGTATTTTACTCTGTGGTATCAGTACTTTTACACTGACTGAACACACACAGTATCGTCAGTACTATACAGTACGTTCAGAGTACTCTGTGTATTTCAGAGTACTTTGTTGTGTATCAATATGCGTCCCCCCCCCGTGTCCCGTTCTGTACGGGCCGCGCATGCGCGGTGCGGCGGGGGTTCAGCACATTGGAAGTGTCGGAAGTTTAGCAGTAGTGATTTAGCCCGACAGGCTAACAGCGGAGACTCGGTCCCATCGTCAAAAACTTGGTTTTCTGCCACAAAAAAGTGCGTTTGGACGGAGCCTCCCATCCCGCAGTGAGGCGCGAAGGACTATCGATGGATATAAACCGTTTTTCGCACTTTGATTGGCACAAACAGGAACGTTAGAGAGCTTTGAAAGAAGTTGTGATTGTTTTTTGGCGCTCTGGCAGCGCAGAGGAAAGATGGAGGATCTGCGGGTGTAAGCAGCGGCTAAAGCTAGCTGGCTCCTCCGTCTGCTGCCAGCGTCAGTCCGGGACAAACCTGAGCTGCTTCTCCGCTGTGTGGAAAAGTCTGGATCCTTTGGTTGAACAGGCCGGCGGTACCTGGTGAGTATGGGCGGGTGAAGTGAGCTGAGTTTCCAGATTTGTTTAGGGGCTAGCGGGCGGAGAGCGTCGGGTGAGGAGCTAACTGTAGCTTCGGAGCTAATCAGCAGAAATAAGCGTTAGCTTTTTGAAGCTTAGCTCCGAGCTAGCTGCCATTACACACAGTTAGGTGACTCACACACACCTAACACACACACTTCTGTCAGTTAGTTAGAGTTAGTCAGCGGCTGCTCGGTGTGTCTGGGTTAGTTAGTTAGTCAGTCAGTCAGTTAGTTGGTTGGTTGGTTAGTTGGTTAGGGAGACAGACTCGGGTTAAACACCCAGACTCGGTGAACTCGGTCTGTTCAGTGTCAAACTATATTAAAGTTTCTAAACTGAAACCATCAGAGTTTGTGTGGTGAGAGTTTGTGTTTTGTTGTGTAACATGATGAAAACAACAACAACATCAAATAGCAGTGACAGATGAACACACACTGAGGTTTCATGATTATTCACTGAGAAAAACGACAGAATAAAACTGCAGCTAACTGTTATTAACATCGATTAATCAGCTGATTCTGATCTTAGTTAATCGATTCATCATATAGTGAATCCATCCACCTCTGGTTTGAACCAAATCTTCAGTTTAGCACAAACAGACAAAAGCAGAAACTCATATAAAAATGTATCATCATATAATCTGCATAGAAATCACTTAAACAAGTAATCAGTGATGTTAAAGCAGATAAGTATTGATCTGTTGATCAGTGTAAAAGTTTCCTGTAGAAACAGACATATGAAACCTTTTCACAGAGAAAAATAAATGATGATGGTTTTTTAAATGATTTTAATATAAAACTAAAACCGGTGATTCTGATTCTCTTCAGCTTTTCTCTGTTTCTGTCACTGATCAATCAGAAAAACTATTGATTAGAGCCGAAGCTAGTGATTGTTTTCATGATTGTTTTTTCTGCCAGTTCCTGATCAATTGTTGGATTGAACATCAATAAATTACTTCCTCTTGTTTAAAATAAGAAAAGCAGCAGATTTTCACCTTTAACAAAATAAAAAACACATTTTAATGTTTGTTCAAGTATTAAAGTCAATGAATCAGTTTATCAATCACTGCAGCTCTGAATTAAGTTTATAGAGTAAATATCTGTTTCAGTTTGTTTCTGTTAGACATGAAGAATAAACTGATGTTTACTGTTGATTTCTTCTGTTTACAACATGAGAAATGATTTAATTCTCTGGAACAAACTTTTTATTCAGACTGAAACTGTCAGTGAATCAGTGACAATTACTCAATTGCCTGATGGTCAGAAACGTAATCAGCAGCTGGTTTAATTATCAATAATTATTATAATTGTTTTTAAAGTAGAAATGAGAAACATCAAGCTGAAGTTAGATGATTGTGATGATTATTTTCTAATGAAGTTTAGTTTGTAAAACATCAGGAAATAAGACAAGTGTGAAGTTGACACAATTTTCTATTTAAGTTAAATATGTTTAATATAATGAACAGAATCAATTAGTTTTCAGCTTGAATCCAGTCTGAGGACATGGTGTTTGTGTGAAAAGTTTTTATTCATCACTGGAGGTAACTTTCACTCCATCATTGTGAGGAACAGCGTAACAGACAAAAAACATTCAACACAAAGTGATAATAATCAAGAAAACATTGTGCACACAAAGACGAGTCCAAGAAAGTGTCAGAGATAGAAAAGCAGAAACTTTCTAACTAAACAGGAAGTGAAATATTAAAGAGTCGAGTGTTTGTTACTGAACAGGAGGAAAATCTGTTGCAGTGAACATGTTGTCATGTGAGTGACTTGAAAAATGTGAACTATAGTCCTTTAAAACAAGTCCTCAGTGAAAAACACAGTGATCAGTTCCTGTAGGAGAATCTGTTTATTATTGATCAATCACCTGGAAAACATCAGGAAACAGAGACAGGAGTTTATCAACCAACAGCAGCTGATTGATTGCAATAGGCGTATATTATTAATGTGTGTGTGTGTGTGTGTGTGTGTGTGTGTGTGTGTGTGTGTGTTTGTGTGTGTGTGTGTGTGTGTGTGTGTGTGTGTGTGTGTGTGTGTGTGTGTGTGTGTGTGTTGCAGAGCTGCTGTTGCATGTTTGAATCCCATCTAAAGCATGGTGTCCTGGGCTCTGAGGATGGGACCAAGAGCTACTGGAGGCAGGATCTGGGCTGACGTCTGAACTGGAGCCCCCTTCTGCCCCGACCCCTACCCCACCCCAGGTCTTTGACTGCTGTGTTTCCTCTCTCACAGGGCATCACATGGTGCTCTGAAGAAGCCATGGGTGGCAACTGTCAGAGAAAGAGTCAATTCAGATAATCATCAGAGTAAATTCAAGGTGAGTTCATGCCCAGCCTGTTTTCAGCTCAGTCACACCCTGGATTATTAAGCTAATGACTGTGTAGGACCATTTCACAGACTCTGTCCTCTCTCCATCTCACAGTGTTTTCTCTGTCACAACTTCAACAGTTGATTATCTTTTCTTACTTTGATTCTTTGTCGGGCGTTGGCGTTCGGAGCATACCGCCGATCCTGGGCGGGAAACTGATTGGTCTGCAGCTCCTGACACATTCAGGGTGGAGCTAGAGGCGTGTTTGGTCAGGTCCATCACAGAATTAAAGTTATTAAGTGTTGTGATTGAAACAAACAGGTTTCTCATCATTCAGACGAAGACAATCTGACATCAGAGGGTCTGTACTACAAAGGGAGTTGGATTTGGTTGGTTGGTTGGGTTGGTTGGGGTTTCTTTGTGTAGCCTCTCTCTCCAGTCGTTGTGCCAATATCCCAGTTGTTCCACCTGTAGGCGGAGCTTAGGTGAAGGCTTGCAGTAACACCGGAGTTAACCATAGCATGGTGCTCGACAGTTTAGATGCTGCGTAAAGTACCACGGCAACAGACCTGGGTAAAACCTATCACCTTTAGTAGTACAGGTTAATCAGGAGATTACCTGGCGTCACCAAGTTACTCCACAGGGCAATGACACCGGCACAGACTCGGTTGTCTGAATAGCGGTTTGATCTAAATCTAACCTACCCAGCAGTCAGAACTTTCTAATGACATCATAAACAATCAAACGACCGTTTCAGATCTTATTTTCAAGAACTACAATTTGGCTATAGTTAACATTAGCATTAGCAGTTGTTTTCCAGTCTGAAGAAATATTTGTGAGTTCAACATCAAACTTCATTGCCACCAGCAACTGCAACAACTGTCTCCAGAGGTGGAAAAACAACAACGTTAAATGTTGTTTTAATTCATTTCTATTACTTCTCTTCTGCAGTTAGAATGTATTGAATAGCCAAACTGTTCAATACTTTCTGATTATGGCGTCAAAGTCTGCTCAGATGATGTATTCTAACCTCCTGTATGCTTTTAGTAACAGAATTCGCTCCACCTGCTCCACCCTGACAAACAGCAACTGGCAACAATGACTGAAGTTTGCTGACTAGAATGACTGCAGATTATTTTGTGGATTCAGTAACATTTAATCTCAGCTCAGAAGTAATTAATAGATTTGGCCAGTTTATTTATTTCTTTTTCCAGCTTAGCAGGTGCTGTATATACACACAAATATATATATATATATAGTGTAAATAATTGTTGTTTACCAGATATATAATGTATGGAATCACATCGATTCATTGTTTCAATAATCATTTAGCATTGATCCAAAATGAAAACATCGATAGGCATTTGTACATGTGCATGTGCCCTCACTCCCCTCCTCCCCCACAGACATCAGTTGGTTTCATCACAACTTTTATTAAATGTGATAACTGATTCACTGTGGGCTGTCAACGTGACAAAAATAACAAAAAGCAGACACTCCATACTGGCTCCCCGGCCAATCACAGGCAACTGATATGACAGACA
Organism: Lates japonicus; assembly: GCA_033238685.1. Lineage (NCBI taxonomy): Eukaryota > Metazoa > Chordata > Actinopteri > Centropomidae > Lates > Lates japonicus. The sequence continues at coordinate 211,026 of BRZM01000407.1, read as the reverse complement.
GGCCTGCTGGTCTGAGCTGAAATGTTCTTTAACCTGGAATAACAAACTTCCATAATAAACAGTCTGAACAGAGTTTCTTCACTAACATAATGTAAAACGTGCAGTCCACCACCGTATAATCATTGTTTGTAAAACCGTAACGATACAAATTCCCCAATAGTCTTCTTCCTCCTCCTCCAAACAAACTGGTGGTGATCTGATGGGGAAAATGAAGAGGTGTAGTGTGGGCCGACAGGAAGACTGGAACTACCTCAGTTGACTCATAAGTTAAAATATTTTTGTTTCAGGTTTGCTGGTATCCAGCTGTAATGTTACAAAGCAGAATTTAATGTCACCTGTCTGAGTCCAGGTTGCTGAGTCAGGTGTGTGTCATTCAGTGTGCAGTGATCCAGGTTAACAGTCAGGTGTGTCTGTAATTCAGGTGTGCAGTGATCCAGATGTACAGTCAGCTGTCTCTGACAGGTGATGTTGGATGCAGGTGATCAGCGTGGGCGGCGATGGGGCAGGCTTTCCGGGTGGCAGTGGAGCTGACCGCGAGGCTCTGCGTCACTCACACCATCTTGGGCGTGGCGTCAGGTGGCCTTACTTGTGCCTACAGGCGCTGTGGCTCTGACTCCAGCCTGTTCTCGTTTGAGGAAAGCGTATGAGGCAGACCAGGTATACATTCACTGGGAATGCTGTCGACTGTTTAACCTCCAGGGGAACACACTGAATCTGAGAGAAATAACTCATATAACAGCATGGTCAACTGGGTGAGGCTGGCTACCCCTGCTGGACACAAGACACTTCATGTCCGGTGGGGACCCAGTCGAGGTTCGTGACTGTGCTGTGTGTGTGTGAGAGAAGGCATGTGAAAGTACTTGTATCTGGACACAGTCCTTCAGATGTTTCTCAGGTGTTGTTCTAAAAGTGCTCAGAGTGAATCAACACCTGTCTGACTGGCAGGTGGTTGCACCACAGGAAGTTGATTAGCTACAGCAGGCAGGGTAATAAAACCAGTAGAGGTGATAAAGTATATGCAGGTGTGAATAGATGGCGGTCAGTTCCTGTGACTTTCTAGACGCAGCAGTGTTTACTGTGTTCTGATTCTGCCATGACGCCTTCCTGTCCTGTTTTTTGATCCATGCTGTCGCTGTGTGAGGAGATATAGGCAGGTGGAGACAGATGGGAGGTTTGGGAGAGGTCCAGTACTTAGGTTGGTCTGTGGTAAGTCAGGAGGCCTCGCGTGTTCCCCACTCACTTGCATGCCCCTCCTCCCCCCAATGCACGGCCTGACCCTGATCAGATCCTGATCAGATTAGCAGTAATGATCAACTGTAGGTAGATGTGTTCAGGGGTTCACAGCTGTGGTCGTGTCTCTCTGTGTTCACCTGGTTTGACCTGGACCGCCTCACCTGTCCTCTGACAAACACCTGAAATCACTGACAGGGCTGATCTGTCATGTCAGAGAGAGAGAGACAGGTCAGAGTCAGAGAGACAGGTCAGAGTCAGGTCAATGACACAGGTCAGAGTCAGAGAGACAGGTCAGAGTCAGAGAGACAGGACGTCTTTACTCTCACTGTTGTTGTTGAGTCAACAACATGAACTCAGGTGAATCTTTGTGTTTTCAGGTATTTTTGCCTTCAAATGTTCTCGAGCTGAAGAGATCTTCAACATGCTGCAGGAGGTGATGCACAGTCACAGCATCTAGTGTGGTGGAGGAGGCGGTGCTGGAGCCAAACCACCAGGCTGCACACACTCCTGCAGGTATACACACACACACCTGAGACACTCCTGCAGGTATACACACACACACCTGCAGGTATACGCCTGACCCTTGGTGTCCTCAGCTCTGGGTTACTCGGTGCCCACGGTGCCTAATGGTGTGACCAGGATTCCCTCTGTGGGTGAGGTGCCGTCTCACCCCTCCACCCGTCACCAGTCTGTGGCTAGCACCCGTCTGCCATCAGTGGGGGAGGAGTCAACTCACCCTCTGCTGGTGGCTGATGAAGCGGTGAGAGACGATCTGATCTGTTCCTAATAATCTGATCAATAATCATGCTCAGATTGGGGGGGTAAAATGATGTGTATTGATCAATGGCGATCAGGTTGTTTCAGTGGCGACAGAACTGACTCCCATTTCTGTTCAGGTTCACTATGTCAACATCACGGGGCTCCTGGAGGACCAGCTCAGCCTCTGACCGTCACCACCCCTCTGGAGAGCCCCACCTCTCCCCAGTCCCAGTGTCCTCCCACCCCCCCGCCTCCTCCCAGGGTCCGCACTGAGCCTCCGGACGCCCCTCCCCAGTCGGAGCCCCAGGTGCTGCTGGAGCCTCAGGGGGTGAGCTTTGCGCTGGGTCCCACCCCTGTTCAGAGGCAGCTGATGGAAAGGAGAAGGCAGCAGCAGGGGAGAGCCGGGCATGGGGTCAAGCCCAGGGCTGCAGTCAGGCCCGCCCCGCGCCGGCTCCTCCTCCTCCAGTCGTCGGCGGCTCCCGCCTGTGGCCACCCCTCACACCCCCACCGACCTGCAGAATGTATCAACAGCTCAGGCCTGTAAAACAGGAAAAACATGGTGTGTGGGAGGCGGAAGCCAAGCCAGAGGAGGGAGGAGGTGGCTGCAGCCTATGAAAGCACAGTCGCTCAGTACTTACCCCCTGCAGCCTGCTACTCACTCCTCCCCACCTGCCTGGGCCCTGCTCAAGTCCCTTGGGAGGCAGTGACTCAGCGCCACGGCGGTTGCACCGGCGGACACCCATATTTAACTTTGACTTCCGCCGGCCGCGGGTCACGGGCATGGCCTCAACTACATAGGAACGCGGAGATGGATGGCGCCGGAACAAGAAACCTCGGATGGCGGCGACCCCCTGCGCCCCTTGTCCCATGCCCCCACCACCCCGCCCGCACCGGGCTCTGTGCCCTCCTGGTGACGCCAGCGCACTGCCGCCATGTCCAACCTGCAGAAGGCCCGGCCGCGAGACGACGGCACGTCACGCAAGACGAGACACAACAGCACGGAGCTGCCCACCAAAAGCACTGCGTGACCCCCCCACGGAGCTGCTGCCCGTCCTGCCCGGACGCAGCCACAGACTCCACCTGAACCCACATGACTTCCTGCGGTCACCTGCTCAGGTCGACCCTGAAGAATGAACCTGGTCATTTAGCAGTTTATCCTCTGGTGATGATACCTCTGATGAGTCAGTGCAGAGTGACGACGATGACGATGACGATGATGATGATGATGATGATGATGATGATGTTGTTAATAGACTGCATTCCTCCTCTTTATATGGTACAAATCAGTATTACTGAACAAAGCATTCCATTTAGCCTTTTTATATGATTCACTACATGCTGCTGTAATTCAGTATCTAAGGACCACATGGTACACCACATTATGTTTCTGAGTATGTACAGTAGATCCTGGCACAATAAATGTCTGTTGTTTTTATTTGTACTCGGTGGAGACGCCTCCGTCTCTGATCTCACCCTCATTCCTTCAACACAGTAAAGTTAAACAGTGACTGAGGGCTGAGGTCCTCGTCAGTGTTCAGGTTTAAGATGATGAAATAAAGAATATAGAGGTTTTTTGGGGGGGGGGGTAAACTGAACATTTATCAAAAACAGAGACATTTGAAGCTTTAACCTGCAAATAACCAACATTTATTATTATTATTGATTAATCTGCTGATCAGTTTCTTGATTGATCGTTTTTAAATCTTTAATGTCTCGTTTTGTCCAAACAGTTAAAATATTCATTTTATTGTCATTTAAATCCAGAAAATCCTCACAGTTAAAAATGATTCAAACCAGGAATCAATGTCAGAATATCTCCTGATTAATTTTTGATTGGTTGATTGATTTATTACTCAGCGCAGCTCTGTTCGGAGAACTTTTATTATTCTTTTCATTTTATATAAATTTAAATTATTGATCAGTTCACACAATAAACGACAGATTAATTAATAATAAAACAGACATTAGTTGCAGCTCTGCTCCTCAGATCAATACCACTCATATCTCTTAGCTTAGCATAAAGACTGGAGTGTTCCAGGTGATCACTGATCAACATGTTTGATTAGTCTGAACAGGAGATTATCTGATGGAATGAAGGTGTGGAGTGTTGATCAGTTTCAGTTCAGGTGTCATCTCAGGTGGTTTTACAGGTCTGAGCTGATCTGGACTCAGCCGTGATGGTTTGTGTTGGTGGAGCTCTGAGGTGAGGTCATGGTGCTCACCTGTTGACATCTCCACACCTGCTTCAATGAAACCACGACCAGTTTCAGCATTAATGTGAAGGGACACAGCTGTTTCCATGACAACAAGCCTCACTGCTGAGGGGGAGGAGGGGGGTGGGGGGGTGGTATGAAGGTAGGTGCAGACCACAAAATAAAACTTGTCTGTGGTCACCTGTCTGTACCTTCCTGTCTGTGGTCACCAGTCTTTAGCTTCTTGACATTAGTCACCGTCTGTGGCTTCCTGTCTGTGGTCACCTGTCTGTAGTCACCTCTCTGTACCTTCCTGTCTGTGGTCACCTGTCTGTAGCTTCCTGACATTAGTCACCTGTCTGTAGGGTTAGGGCTGTCACCGCTGAGTTGGTCACTGTGTCTTTAAATGTTCGAACGTTGGGCGCGCGGTCTCCGTCTCTCTGACGTCACAGTTGCATGAGGAGAAGATGGCGGCGGTGCTGGAGCGCAGCTTCATAGAGATTTGTGGATTTGAGAGGGAAACTCTGCAGCGGTTCAGAGAAGTGACCGTAAACCTCGGTAAACCTTAACGGGGCCTCTTCTCGCCGGTCTCCTTTGTTCTTACCTTTACACACCTCTGTCTCAGCGCGAAGGCTAACTGCGGGGACATGCTAACAACAGCTAGCACCGCTACCACGCTGGTTAACGTTAGTCTGAGTGAACCGGGCCCGGTGTAACGTTGGTGTGTTACCATTGTGTTTGGGCTGAACACACCGGGGTCACTCACCTGAACCCGCTAAATCCGCCGCCGTTAGCTCGTGAGCAGGTGACTGACAGTGTAGTAACGGTTCTGTCAGTCTTCAGCTTCAGCTAGTTAGCTAGCCGGTGACCCGGAGCAGTTAGCTCAGATGTCAGTAAACTGTCAGATCTAAAGTTTCACATAATTTAACAGTGTAATTAAACTTTAACCTCTGTCTGTAATCAATAATGAACACAAACCAGAGTCTGCGGGAAGTTCAAACGCCTTCATCAGATTCAGACAGAAATAACACGTTCTTCTAAATATTAATGTATGACTCTGTATGAAAATATAAATACTGGAACCAAATATCAATATAAACCAGCATAACTGTCACAGAACCGGGTCGTTCCGGGTCAGATCAGACCAGATCCACGACATTGGATCCAGCTCAGATTCAGAGTTTACAATGATCAGGTCTCAAAAGTAAAGTCTGTTAAATATTTCTGTTTTAATATTCCGTCAGCCCTGATGTTTGCACATGTTGATAAGCAGACTGTCTGTGTTCAGGTCTGAGTGCTCTCCCTGGAGGACTGAAGTTTCCTGACAGCGCCGGAGCTTTTCATTATGAGGAGGGTGGGAAGCTGCTGTCGGTCACCAGCAACAGATTCATCCACTGGTCAGTGACATCAGTGTTTATACAGCCTCTGATCATTTAACACATCTGGAGATTGAGACCAGATGTGGGACGACATTAGAGTTTCATGTCAGGATTATCCCGGCCAGGATAATTGGGATTAATGATATTATTGTGATAATCATGAAAATCTGCTTTAAACTGTTAAAATGGCTCCAAACTTAGATTTTAATAAAAAAACAAATATTTTTACTGCATCACAGATAGGACACATCTTTTTTAGTGAAAACCAATCAAAGAGTCTTTAGGTAATTATAAATTAGGGCTGAACAATTTATCAAAATTGAACCGCAATCGCGTTCTGAACTACTGCAATTATTTTTACAACAGTTAGTGGACGAGTCGTTCCACTTTATTTAGCTGCCTCACAGTTCACACACACAGCTACAGGAGCAACAGAGCAACAGACTGTAAACTTTACAGCCACCAAACATCAAAACTAACTGAGTTAGATACTTGATGAAAACAGACAGACAGTGTGAGTCGCTCCAAATTCTCTCCGCTCCGATGTCAGGTGAGTTCTACCTGCTGAAAGCTGTATGCTAGTCCTGAGAACGGACACACTACCGGTGTTATGATGAGTTAAAACCGACTGACAGTGTCAGCTGGCTGGCAGGAGAGAGAACTGAGCTGTGACCAAGACACCAACAAGTCTGCAGTGTTTCTGCTGTATACATATTTTGTAGTTATGCCGCTGATACTATAAAGTTGCAGAATGTTCGGTTGAGCTGAGAAGGAAAGAGAGAGAGAAAATGGTAGAATGAACTAGCTAACATTAAATTAGGTTTGTATTTGTATTTTGTATTTTCTACTGGGACAAATCTTGTAGAGTTTTAATCAGCTGTGTCTGTTTCTACCGTCAGTCTCCTGTCATTAACCCTCAGTGTATCAGTATTATTATCAGTGTTATCATCAGCAGAATGACCGATGTAAAGTTACTGCAGAAGGAAAGAGAACGTAGAACTACTGTTTGTTCTGTGAGAGTTGTTCTGTGGTTCATTATGTGTCTGTTCTATATCATCAGCTACTGATAAAATTATATTTAAAAAACTTAAATATAAAACTTAAATTTAATTACAGGAGGTCAGAGAGTTGTGTTGCCTCAATTTACCTGAATACCTCCTCCTTTCAGCTAACACTTCCTCCTCTCAGCTAACACCTCATCTCAACTAACACCTCCCTAACATCATGTGTACTGTGTGTAGGTCTACGTCAGGAGACACGGTGCAGCTGGTGGAGCAGTCTCTGGACACCAACCTGCTCAACAACGCTGTCAGACTCAGGTTCACCCACTGCACTGTTCTTCCTGGGGGGGTCAGCATCCAGGAGACCCTCAACAATGTCATCATCCTCATCTCCACCAATCAGAGCGTCCACAGGCTGGTGCTGCCTCACCCCACCCGAATGTACCGCAGCGTGAGTAACTGTCAGGAACCACGACTGTGATCACTGAATGATAAACTCTTTAGATGTTCTGTTAAACTCTGTGTTTTCAGTGCACTGGATCAATAACACCGGATCAATAACCACTGTGTCCTCTGCAGGAGCTAGTGACAGAGCTCCACATGCAGTCCGTCTTCACTGATGTGGGAAAGCTGAGTCTGCAGGACCCCTCCCACAGCGCCACCATCCCCAGCCTGGTGGGACAGACGGGGAGTCCCAGCACCTCCGCGGCCTGGCTGAGTCACCGGGGGGAGGCTCACTATGCCCTGGCTTCACCTGCAGGAGGCATCATGGTGGTCACCCTGCCATCGCATGATACTCAGGGTAAAGACCACGATTCAGAGGCTTCACACACTCTGGTCTGAACATCCACAGAGCTGCAGCTGATCATACATGTTGTATTGTACAAAGTTGGCGTGTTCCTCCCCTGCAGGCAGCGTGTCGATGGTGGAGCTGAAGAGGAGCTCCATGATGCAGAGGCTGTCGGGTTGGATGCCCACAGCGATCCGTGGGGAGCAGAGTCCGGCTGACCTGGCCCTCAGTCTGGCCGTCAGAGAGCTGGAGGAAGACTCCTTCATCTTCGCCCTGTGTCAGGATCACAGACTGCGAATGTGGTCTCTCAGGGTCAGACACCAAGATTCACACATACAGGAGATGTAGCTGCTGAATGTTCACAGAATAATCAATAATTAGTGATCAATACGTGAAGTCAAACCACGGTGTGTGTGTGTGTGTAAACCACAGGAGCAGGCATGTCTGCTGGAGGCCGACGTGTTGGAGTACATGCCGGCCTGTAAAGGAGTGAAGCGTCTTTTGGGTCAGGGTCACCGTTTGAGGCTCGCCTTCTCCTCCACCACCGGCCTCTGTCTGTCCATTTACCTGGCCGTCCCTCAGAGAGGACAGTTCACCGTCCTGCAGCTCATCACCACCGACAACAACCGCTACAGCCTCGAACACATCTCCACCCTGTTCACCACACAGGTAAACTGGTTCTGTCCACCTCAGGTAAACTAGTCCTATTCACCACAGGTAAACTAGTCCTATACACCTCAGGTAAACTGGTTCTGTCCACCTCAGGTAAACTAGTCCTATACACCTCAGGTAAACTGGTTCTGTCCACCTCAGGTAAACTAGTCCTATACACCTCAGGTAAACTGGTTCTGTCCACCATGGGTAAACTAGGTCTAGTTGTAATGAGCAGAAAGCTGAACTCTAACGTGTGTTTACAGGAAACTCTGGTGGATTTCCATCTGACCTTGACAGATATCTGGGGTCTGTGGGTGGACGACTCAAACACCACCGTGGTCAAATATATCAACTTTGAACAGTAAGTCAGACTTACATGATCAGACAATAGGAAGCCAGTGTGTGTTACTGTGTGTGTAACTTTGTGTGTGCGTGTGTGTGTTACAGTAACACAGCTGGTCAGTGGAACCAGGTCTTCGTTCAGCCTCCACCAGAGGAAGAAGTCCATATAGGAGTGGACCAGGACCCCAGAGTAAGACCAGTCCCACACCGGACCATTAACCAACTAGTATCAGACCACTAACCGACCACTAACCAACCAGTATCAGGTCTGGTGTAGCTCATAGTGTTTGTCCAGATGTTTGTGATCAGAGGATCAATTCAAATGAAATCTTTATTTAAACTGGTTCATGGTGACGCTGACTCTGTTCTGAAAGGTGAATAATGTAGTTTTGTACCTGATGTCCTCTCCTGTCATACCTGTCACACCTGTTACCCACTGACCAGGTGACTGACAGTATTTTCTGTTAACAGGAGACGTACCTGGAGGTTCTCTTCTCTCCGCTACGATTTACTGCTTCAGCCATAGTTAAAGCTCTACAGGTGAGAGTTTACCTGTCTGAAACCGCAGGTTAATGAATTTCGGGCTGAAGCGTGTTGAAGTGTTTTCTGTTAAACTGTATCAAACCACCTGGTTCCACCTGATCTCTCAGAAAACCTCAGAGCTCAGCTGAGTTCTCTCTGAGAGTCAGACCTGGTTTATCTCTGTGGTCGTACGAGCTGATGTAGTTTTGTGTTTCAGATTTATCGTCGTGGCTCAGAGAGGGTCACTGATGTTTCCTGGGAGACTCTGAAGAAGGAGGTGACGGTGGCTGTGGAGAGTGAGGTGATTTATTTCTCCTGTCACTGTTTCACATCCAAGTGTTAGAATCAGTGACAGCTGTGAATGTCTCTGTGTTTTATTTATATCCTCTTTCCTCCTCTCCGCCCTCCCTCCTCCCTCCTTCTGGTGTTCCTCCTGCAGCTGCAGAGCAGTGTGACAGAGTTTGAGTTTTCTCAGGAGGAGTACCGTGAGCTGCAGGTGGAGTTCTGGTCCAAGTTCTACACCTGCTATCTGCATGTATCAGGAGTCTCTGTCCATGCCCCTGGGTCTGACGGTCAGCGACCACACAGGCCTGGTCTGTCTCCTCAAGAAGGTGAGGAGGAGGGGTGAGGAGCAGTGAGGAGGTCAGGGTGTGTGTGGAGGTCAGGGTGTGTGTGTGAGGAGGTGGCAGGGTGTGTGTGAGGAGCAGTGAGGAGTTCTCAGGGTGTGTGTGAGGAGGTGAGGGTGTGTGTGAGGAGCAGTGAGGTGTTCAGGGTGTGTGTGAGGAGGTGAGGGTGTGTGTGTGAGCCCAGTGTAGTTCAGTCTCTGTAGCAGTGAACGGTTGGTTCTGGTTTCAGGGCCTGGTGTCGTTCCTCCTGCCATGTTTTGCTGTGGATCACCTGTACCTGTCCTATGATGAGTACCTGTTCTCAGAGGACGAGACTCTCGTCACTGAAGGTAACGACAGAGCCTGACAGAGTTCGTGGAGCTGCAGACGCAGGTTCGCCTGTTGCTGATGCTCCAGTTAAAGCTTGCTGAGACCTGATGTTTGTGTGTGTGGCCAGACCCGGAGGTGGGGCGAGACGTCCTGCAGCTGGTTCAGTGTCTGCGGCTCGTCAGCGATGCTGTTTCTGGAGAGATGGCATACGAGATGGAGAAAGCTCTGGAACATCTTGAGTCCCCGGAGAAAGCTGCTGAGCTCGTCCTGGAGAACATGTTGTCCAATGACAGGTCTGCTCTCGTTCGTTTCCTCAGGATCACATCAGAGCTGTGATGGTATTAATACAACGTGTGTTTTCACTGCAGCGATAACGTCATCGAGGACATCCAGAACAAACTGCAGGACATCCGGTACCCGATGGCGGCCATGATGGTCCTGCTGAGGGAAATGGACCTGGAGACGGACTCTGAGGTCGCAGGAGAAGGACCCATCGCACCTGGTAGGAACAAAATCAGACTCAGACACCTCAAAGACACAAAGCTGACTCCATCTGAAGGTGATCTGTTTAATAAGATGGTCTGTGTGGGTTTATTTCACCCTGCTCTGTGTCTAATGTCAGAGTCTGAACGAGATCAATATTCTCAGCTGGCAGCTGGGGTGTCCCAGCCGCCTGTCGGGGCCGTCATGCTGGCGCTGACCGGGCTGTGCAGTTACTGCTCATGCAAAGCTACTCGCTTTGGAACAGCGTCGCTTTTTGCTTTTGCACTCTCCATGGGCTTGTAATGATATGTCTTGGGTGTGAAGGACTCGGTGGCCCTCTGCAGGATTAAGCGTTGTTTTATCTGATCCCATGAGACCTGAAAGCAGTCAAAACCAGATTCTGGGTGGGGAGTGTTGTCAGCAGGACCTGATTCTCTCGGACCTCCATCCTCCTCCTGTCTCCTCAGGCATGAGGCTGCCTCCTCAGTCACCATGGACATCATGTGCAGTGCACTTTGGGTGACTGATTGTATCGTTTCAGGTTGTCCTGGGGTCATGGTAGATGTGAGATGGTTGTCATTGGTTTCTTGATCATGTGATGAAGAAATGTTTAACAGTAGCTCTGTGGCAAAAGAAAAGTATCAAATATTTTGTCTGGTTAAAGATGGAATCACACCTGTGACCTCTTACCTCTGACTTCCTGTGTTGTTGCAGAGATGCAAACCTACAGCACCTCACAGTGTTGGAGCTGTCTGATACTCCGGCTCTCTCCACCAACAGATCAGGTCAGTGACACTGAACACAGACCTGGTCTAGCTACTGTCCAGTACTTGTGACTAAGTATCCTCAGACTGTTGACACTGATGGAGCAGCTGACAGGGCTCTCACATCATCCAGCTGTGTGACAGAGGTGTGTGATCAGTCGTAGGTTCAGATTCCTTCAGCGTTGATGGTTCAGGAGCTGGATCCTCCTCAGAGGTCTCCTCCTCTCTAAACAAACAGAGCAGCTGATTCAAACCAGTAAAACTCTGAATAAAACAGTTTGATGTTAAGAGTCAGTGTTTCTCTGGGAGGATGTTGGGTGGACTCAGGATGTGGAGAGCAGCTGTTTGTTCAGCTTGTTTCTCTGATTCCTGAAGATCCAGACGTCTGAGGACTAAAATCCTTCATCTGGTTTAAGATCAGAGTCAGAGCGTTATTTAAAAAGTGACGGTGAAACAGAGAGAAAGAAGTCAACTGAAAATGTTTTAATGTCTGACTGACAGCAGGCGCTCTGCTCTACCTGCCACACCGAGGACGCAGGGTTGGAGTGAATCATGAGCAACGTAGTTAAAACCCACACTTCCTGAAGTGTAAAGGTATTTGTGTGTTTTGTTTGTGTGTTGACAGTGCTGAGTCCTCAGACGGTGGTGGAGCTCTTCTATCAGACCATAGCCAGGAAGATGATCATCTCTCAGATCTACAGTCAGCAGCAGAGCAACTCTCTGCTCCTCTGGACCAACATGGTCTCTAACGTGGTCCACCTGCTCGCTCAGCTGCTGTATCCTCCACCCACTTATCACATGACTGTCACATGATCACAGCTGCTCTTTATTTATTCTGGTGACTTCCTGTGTCTGTCTGTTGTTGAGTCTTAACTGGTTTCTCCCAGTTGGCCCAGTAACCCTGGTTTCCAGTTCCCCTGAGTGTCTAATGGCCAACTGTCAGTACACACAGCTGCAGGTGGGTTTATTATGTTATACACTGACTCCTCTTATCCACACTCACCTGCACACTCACCTGTTCGCTGCGAGTAAAGGCAGGCGATGATATGAACCAGAACCAGTTTGATGCTGGTACAGTTTTTGTCTTTGAGGATAAATCACCTGGTTAAACAGCAGTGTGAGCGTCTCAGATGTGTCTCACCTGTGTTTCCTTTGTGTTCAGGAGTATGTGAGGTTGATTGGTCCGTGGTGTCAGGTGAACATCGGCTCCTGTCGCTTCATGCTGGGTCAGTGTTACCTGGCCAACGGGGAGGGACAGAAGGTGAGTCACCTGAACCAGACCGACCCTGCTCCTGTTTGTACCTGTGCCGCAGAGGGCAGAGTCACCTCACCTATTGTTTCGCCATCAGGCTCTGCAGTGTTTCCAGGAGGCAGCGACGGAGGTGGAGAAGGAGGAGTTCCTGATGAGACTGACGGGCACTGAGGAGGAGGAGGCTGCCTCCACCCCCAGACTGCAGTACTACAACAAGGTACTCACTCAGTTCTCAAAGTTTCAGCCAGGTATCACACACCTTCACCCTCTGTATGAAGGTGTAATTCACCTGTAGAACTGACTGATTAATATGTGTGTATGTGTTTTCAGGTGTTGCGGTTGTTGGAGGATGTGGGTCTACCTGAGCTGGTCATCCAGTTAGCCTCTCTGGCAATAACAGAGGCTGTCAGTGACATCAGCAGCCAGGTAACTGTCAAGTAACTGTCAGCAGTCAGCTAACAGTCAGCAGTCAGGTAACAGTCAGCAGTCAGGTAACAGTCAGACCCAGCAGACTCCTGCAGGTAGATGTATGCCTGTCAGAAAGGGCGTGGCTGGACTAGTTAAACAGATGTGTGTGTTGGACCTGACATTAGGGACTTTAGTTTGTGACTCTGTCAGTTTCTACAGAGTTCAGTCAGGTCAGAGGTCACAGTTTAACAGTAGGTCAGAGGTCACAGTTTAACTGTCTGATTAATGAACCCTCTCTGTGTTCAGGCGGCTCTGTGGACCAGGATCTTCAAACATCATCTGGACCTGGGACACAAGAGTGAAGCCTACGAAGCTCTGACTCAGAACGCAGACAGCAGCATGTAAACACACACACACACACACAGACTGATGATGATGTAAGGTGTAACATATTCTGAGCCGTCTGATTGGTTGTTTCCCTGCTGGTTCACAGGCAGCTGGACTGTCTCCGTCAGCTGGTGGTGGTTCTGTGTGAGCGCTCTCAGCTCCAGGATTTAGTCCAGTTCTCCTACGTCAACTTGCATCACGAGGTAAACCCTTCACCCCTGACCTCTCTGTCAGAACTGTGATATAACAGTGTTCATATCCATTAAGTTACACATTCACACTGTGACTGTTCTGAATGATCATAAGTTATTAATAAATAAATCATCAGACCATGGAGTCTCTGGTTCTGGTCTTTGGTCTGGTTCTGGTTCTGGTCTCTGGTCTCTGTAGTGCCTCTTCTTGTTCAGTAAATGTGAGAGTCTTTGTCGTGTTACAGCTCAGGGTCACAGCTTCGTGTTAAATGTCAGCGTTAAAGAATTTATTGTTACACAATCAGCAGCTGACAACAACACAACAAGCCTCTGAGACGGAGATCAAAGGTCAGAGACCAGAATGTCCAGGTCCTCATGAAAACATGTTTCAGTCCTCCCTCACAATAAAAGTTCCTCTGCTTCAGTCCTCCTCCCCTTCACGATAAGAATTTCTCCACCATTTTAAATGTGAAGATGTCAGATCACACAGCTGCTGACCAGTGTCAGGAGGTCTGTGTTTGTTGAACTGTGTCCTTGTGTCCTCAGGTCGTCAGTATCATCGAGTCTCGGGCCAGAGGTCTGGACCTGCTCGCTCACAACTACTATGAGCTAGCAGTGCGCCTTCCACATCAACAGACACAACTGCAGGAAAGGTACACACACACACCTGACTGTCTTTCTTAAGGTGGAATCAGATCACCTGGACAGGTCAGGAACAGGTAGATCTTCACCTGTGTTTCACTCACTGAGGTCACAGGCTGAAGAATAAACACACACATCGTGTTTGATCTGTGTGTGTGTGTGTGTGTGTGTGTGTGTGTGTGTTCAGCGGGGACCGTCATGTTCGAGTTGGGGATGCGTCTGGGTCGTGAGGTCCGGACCCGTCTGGGTCTTCAGAAACAGGTGAACTGTTACCTGGCTGCTTTGAACTGTCTCCGCCTCATCAGACCAGAGTACGCCTGGATCGTCCAGCCAGCCTCCGGAGCTGTGGTACACAACTATTACACACATATACACAACTGTGTGTATGTAAGAACAAGGACACAGCTGTGGGGTATTTGTTTTATTGTGTTTGATGTGTGTGTCTGTGTGTGTGTGCAATCTGGCGATCCAAAGACATCTCAAAGAAACTCTGGAGAGTTCCGCCTGAACCAGGTGAGTCTGAGTCTTTAAATCAAACTTTATCAGCAGCCTCCAGTGTGGACAGGTTACAGCAGACAGGAGTAGTGTTCTCCTGTGGGGTGGAGCCTAATTGGACAGAGAGCTGACCTGTTTCTGTGCAGTCGACGATGGGTCATCCTGGAACTCAGGACACAGAGGAGTATGTCCTCCCGCGGCCGCCTGACCTCTTGGCACCACCTCCATCTGCTGCCATGGCTGGTACAACACACCTCCAGCACCATTACCTTAGCCATCCACCTCACCTCCTCATTCTCCAGCACCACCACCTTCAGTCCCTCCCACTAAAATGCTCATTTATGACATTTGTGACACTTTCTTGAAACCTGTCTCTCTGTCTCTCTGACCTTCTCTGACTTTGTCTCTCTCTCTCCTCTCTCTGACCTTCTCTCTGACCTGTCTCTCTCAGCGTTCTAACCTGTCTCTCTCTCTCTCTCTCAGCCTGTCTCTCTCTCTCTCTCTGACCTTCTCTGACCTGTCTCTCTCTCTCTCTCTCTCTCTGACCTTCTCTGACCTGTCTCTCTCTCTCTCTCTCTGACCTTCTGACCTGTCTCTCTCTCTCTCTCTCTGACCTTCTCTAACCTCTGTCTCTCTCTCTCTGACCTTCTCTAACCTCTCTCTCTCTCTCTGACCTTCTCTAACCTCTGTCTCTCTCTCTCTGACCTTCTCTAACCTCTCTCTCTGACTTCTCTAACCTCTCTCTCTCTCTCCTCTGACCTTCTCTGACCTGTCTCTCTCTCTGACCTTCTCTGACCTCTCTCTCTCTCTCTCTCTCTGACCTTCTCTGACCTGTCTCTCTCTCTCTCTCTGACCTGTCTGTCTCTCTCAGGCAGTCGACAGCCTATGTAGAGATGCTGGCTGGGTGAGGTCTGGACTCTTTGACTCTGCTCTGTCTCTGTCAGACCCAACTGAACTCCTGACTCGGTCTTTGAGGGTCCTGGCCTAAGTAGTCCTGAATCTGATTCTTCTTGTTTTACATGTTTTATTGAATGTATAATATTGTGTGTTGTATAGTTATTAAGTATAATGTGTGTAATGTTGTGTGGGTCTGTTCAGGTCATCTGCAGTTTGCAGGAGAGAGACTCAGAGCGGCTTGACCCTGGACTGTGATGATAGCTGTAGGTCTGTCGTCAACACCAAAGAGTCCAGGTTTGGGGTTCTCTGATTAGATCATTAGATTCAGATGCTGATCACTGATTGGATGACTCCAGTTCACCTGAGGAGACAGGTGTGAACAGTCTGTAGAGAGGACCACAGGATGTAACCATTGATTTGTTCCAATAATCAATAATCAGAAGCTGTGATCAGATCGTCCCTGACTGCATCTGTTTCTGTTTCAGCGCCACAGACGAGGCGTGGCGGCTGCTCGCCTCTTACCTGGACAGGTATCCTTCCTCTAACGGACAGCACCACCGCTGCGTCATCAACAAGCTGCTGTCGCATGGCGCCCCTCTGCCTGATTGGCTGGTCAAGTCTTACAAGGTGAGAGGTTGACCAATGAGGAGACAGACACACCTGACACACGTTCACCTGGACTCAGGGTCATAGGTCAGAGGTCAGATGACACTGAGCTCACAAACCACGTGTTTGAGTCAAGAGTTCAGACTGTAGGACACTTAAAAGCTAACACAGCTGACCGCTAACACAGCTAACAGGGCTAACAGTTGAATGAATGAATGCCCTTTATTGTCATTATACTAAAAGTACACGAAGATTGGAGAGCTTCTCCTTTTTCAGTGCAAACATACAAAATATGCAGAAACAAAATATATAAAAAAGATAAAAGGCAGTGCAACTCTAACAAGAGCTAACAGGGCTAACAGCTGCCAGTTAACAGCTAACAGGGCTAACAGCTAACAGGGCTGACAGCTGGACATGGAGATTACAAACTCCTCTACAGAGAATCTGTGATCATCACAGGTTTTAGTTAATTCACGTTTTGATCAGTTACAAGTTAATTTTTAATGTTTGATTAAAGCAGATAAAACATATTTGTTAATAAATTCTATTCTCAGAGTTTAACTAACATCAGATCAGATTACATCCTGATCAATGTCAATATTGATATTTTGATATTGATTGATATTTATCTCAGTGTCAGGAAACAGGAAATCAACAACTTGAATTGATGAACTGCTGCATCCTGTTCTGTCTGAATGAATGAATGAGTGAGTGGTGTGAGCTCACTGGTTGAACTGTTCCTCTGCTGACTCTGAGCTTTTTCCCATCATGCTCTCTGCTCTCAGGCTGTGGATGCGGCGTCTCTGCTGCGTCTCTATCTGAACTTTGACCTCCTGGACTCTGCGGCCGAGCTGGTCCTGGAGTACGTAGATGCTCTGCTGGGGAGGGGACACCAGTACTTTGGGATCGAGGTAATACCACAGAGGAGTACTCCAAGCACTGTGCACACCTCATCATGTGACCTGTTCTGTCCAATCAGAGACCAGGTCCACAGAGACTGACCTGTTGTGTATGTGTCTGTGTGTGTTTCAGAGGCCTCTCTCTGCGACCTGGTCTTCCGTCTGGTTGCCGTATACCTCCATTGATCAGCTGCTGCAGGCGCTCGCTGAGACTCAGACCAACTCCTCTGTGAGTCCTCCTCACTTCCTGTTTGATCCATCAGAGCTGATCAGGTTTATCTTCACACTGTACAATGTTCTGATCACATTTATTGATCCTGATCAGAAACGATTGTTTGACATCAGCTGAGCTGTTTCCTATGGCTCCTTCACAATAAAAGCCCTGCTGCACTATGAGCTGAGACCTGAACTCAGTCTAACCCTGAATCAGGTCTAAACATCAACCACAGTCTGGATCCAGATCCTGACCCAGAATCAGGGTTCAGCACTGAGCTGTGTGTCAGATCCAGCAGGTGGAGTCTGCTTCACATCACCTGCTGATTGATGAGCTGATGTCACAGCAGTGATGATGTCATCATCAGAGCCAAAATGGCGTCCGCTGAGCTCCTCCTCTGCCTGGGGTCAGAGGTCGTGGTCTGAGGGTCCACATCAGGTGAACAGGGACGAGTCTAGGTCCCAGTCAGGCAGAGCTGAACCAGAATCAGGTCATCAATCACTCATCAATCAGCTCATCAATCTCCTCTGGTGATGTGTGACAGTGTTTGTGGAGCGGCTCCTCAGTAGAAACAGGGAATCGAACCTGTGACAGTGTGTGACTCTGAGTGTTTGTGTGTTTTCAGGTTTCTAACAGAGTCCGGGACAAACTGGACGAGTATCACAGGCTGCTGGATCAGACGACCAGACACCGACTGCTCGCTCCGTAAACACCAAACTGACAACGACTGAAAGGATCAGTCTGTTAAAACAGGAGCTGGTGTAAATATTCAGAGGGCTCGGGGGGGGGTCGGGGTCAGAGTCAGAGTGTGAATGTGTTTGTGTTTTTTAGAATGTTGGAACGATCATCCTCATGTTTTCTACTTGCTCTGTTTTTCCTGTAAATTTTTGATGAAATTAAAGTTTTTTCTTGCATCTCGTCGACATTCTCTGATTCTGAGACAAACACGACGTCAGGTGAGAAGATCCTTGTCAGACCTGCTGGGGAAGACCCGGTGATTCAACCAAAAGCTCTGGAACAGCTGCTAAAGGGACCCTAAGGTTAATAAAACCAGATCAATCTGATCAGGATCTTTTTGTCAGAACACACCTCTAACATGGAGGACAAAGGTCAGATATACAGCTGTCCTGAACACCCCCACAGGATCCCTTACCTGTGCTCACCTGGACTGTGTGGAGTGGTGAGGGGAGGGTGGAGAAGGAGGTCAATAGGTGGATCAGGCCGAGGTCAGCACTGACGTGGATCCTGAAGACAAAGACCTGTTGGTATCACCTGTGCTCACCTGTGGTCAGGAGCTCTGGGTGGAGACAGAACGAGGTTGTAGATACAAACAGCTGTTTCCTGTGACTGGTTCTGGACTCAGAGTAGACCTGCTGGTTCAGTGGTTCTGATCTGGGTCCTCCTTGGACTCAGAACTCAGTGGAGGGATGGAGGTCTGGACAGAATGTGTTCACCTGTGTTTCACTCAGAGATCTCAGGTGTGAGTCTGACCTGTGTGTGTGTGCATGTGAGTCTGATCTATGTTAGTTCTGGGGACAGATTTCAGACTGAAGTTATGTGTCCACAGTTCATCTGAGAGTTTGTGTTGTAAAAAGCTGGTCTCAGGTCAGTGGTCAGAGATGGACCGAGTCTGATCCAGGGTTATATAATGTCCCCAAAACTGACCAAGACCAATGTGTGTGTGTGTCATGATTTTCTTAAGACACAACAGGAAGTGTGAGAGGAGGATTCTGGGAATCAGTGAATGTTGGCTCTGATCTAAAGTGTTTTTCACAATCAGACCCAAATTCTCTTCAACAATAAAATCCTTTGTCTCTGCTCCTCGTCCATCCACAGGAAGTCAGACAGAGCCTCTGGGAATCAGAGAGTGTGTGTGTGTGTGTGTTGATGGAGAGCAGGAGGTTGGTCTGAAGCAGAGTTGTGTAGAGCTGCAGTTGAAACAATTTTCCCGTCAATTTTTACCGCAGCGTCAGCCTCAGAGCGGGAACCTGCAGATTGAGGCGACTCTGCAGATACATGACTCTGAGGAAACTGAAGATAAAAACAGGGAAACACCCAACGACTGGAGAGTCAATGACACGCACAGACAGGTCCTGAGGATAAGAGCAGGTGAGAGGACTCGGTGAGCTGCAGCCGTTAACGAGCAGGAAAATGTCATTTTGGGATTTTTGGAGAGGTCAGGAGGAGAGAGGAGCTCTACTGAGGAGAACCAATCAGCTGAGACTTCATCCATCACAGCTGTAAGTGATTTACACATAATACTTTAACTACACAAAGGTGTACTGAGGCAGTTAAACCTGGTTTACCTCAGGTGAAGCCAGGTGAGCTGGTGTTAACTGAATAAAACAGGTGTGCACTGTGTTTCTCAGATGAAGAACCGGCAGTTTGTCACATGTTTTCTGGATTCGTAATGTGTAATCTGAGATATAGAATATGTGATAATTATTAGGACTCGTGCATTATAGTCAACACAAGGGTATTAACTGAAACTGAACCTGGAAACAGTCAGGATGAAATATAACAGCTGTGGTCTGCAGTTACAGCCCCCCCCCCCCCCCGTCATTATTATAAGAACTGAAATTATAAATCTGAAGCATAAAAACACTGTCCTTCATATTTCTACCATCCACTACCTACCAGTTGTTTGGTTTGTCTTTTGAGAAAAGGGAGAATGAAAAGAAATTAAGACACGAATGAAAATCTTTTGTCTTATTTATTGAGGCTGACGTCTTTAAACAGCCTCGCCCTGCAGAGTCTCAGTCTCTGTCAGTCTCTCTCAGTCTTTGTACCAACGTCGACTGGTTGTTCTTCCTGTGCATTAGTGCAGGATAACACAGAGTTAACCAACAACACAACAGAGTAAATCACTGTTAACTCACTACACACATCAGGAACCAGGTCTCAGATCAGGACTGAATGAGTGAATGTTTAGTGTGAGGAGCAGAACCCAACTCTGGCCCCAGCTGCTGGACTGGACTCAGCAACAGGAAGTGGGGAGGGGGTTCATTATTGCAACATCTGGATCTGCAGAGTCTTCATCAGAGAATGTGGATGACACATGAACCACATTTATTATTCTGCAGAGGGAGGACACCCCACACATCACCAGGCCTCATACAGTCTGCTGCTTTTTTAGAGGTGGGGAGTCCCAACCAACACCCCCCCACCCCCCACCCCTTTTTATCCATCAGGTCAGATCATTCAGCTGTTGGTGCTCAGTCTATCTGACATTTCCTCGTTGGTGACTCCTCCCTCCACAGGAAGCGGTTGCTCAGCGATGGTGCAGTTCGGGCGGAGCTGCGCGATACCAGGATGGTGTCTCTGCTGCCCCCTGTTGGTACGGAGGCGTTCAGACACCTCACGCCGGCATCACTGGAGGAGATCCAACGACCACGTGAAGCTGAGGAGAAGGAGCAACAGGAGAGGAAACAGGTAGAGGCACACTGATCGGCTGTCAGATACACAGGAAACAGGTAGAGACGCACTGATCGGCTGTCAGGTACACAGGAAACAGGTAGAGACTAAAAGAATTTTAAATCGTGAGAATTCAACATCTCCTCTCTAATTGGCTGACTCTCTGATTGGTTGGCTCTCTGATTGGTTGGCTCTCTGATTGGTTAGCTCTCTGACTGACAGGTAGAGGAGAAGGACCGGCTCAAACAAGCCGCTCACCTGGAGGCCGGGAAGCCCCTCCCATTCATCTATGGAGACCCGCCCCCTGAGCTGCTCAACACCCCATTGGAGGAGCTGGATCCCTTCTACCAATCACAGAAGGTCTCTCTATCTTCATCTCCTAAACAAAATCCAACTGAAGAAACAATGATCAGTGTGTTTTTAAGAGGCAGCCTGTGACGTTTGACCTCTGACCTCTGACCTGTGTCTCTGCAGATGTTCGTCGTGCTCAGTAAAGGAAAAGTCATCCACAGGTTTAATGCTGAACCCGCCTGTTACCTGCTGAGTCCGTTCAATCGTCTTAGGACCTTCGCCATCAGGATCCTCGTCCACTCATATCCTTTAAGTCTAACGAGTCAGTGAAGGTCTAACAAGTCGGTTAAAGTCTAACGAGTCAGTGAAGGTCTGACGTGTCAGTTAAAGTCTAACGAGTCAGTGAAGGCCTAGCAAGTCAGTGAAGGTCTAACGAGTCAGTTAAAGTCTAACGAGTCAGTTAAAGTCTAACGAGTCAGTGAAGGTCTAGCGAGTCAGTGAAGGTCTAACTAGTCAAAGTCTAGCGAGTCAGTGAAGGTCTAACGAGTCAGTTAAAGTCTAATGAGTCAGTGAAAGAGTAACGAGTCAGTGAAGGTCTAACAAGTCAGTTAAAGTCTAATGTGTCATTTAAAGGTCTGGCTGTTTGTGGACACATCTGATCATGTTTTTGTTCCTTAAAACCTGAACCTGGTTCCGTTTGTTCGTCCTGTTGACGATTCTGACAAACTGTGTGCTCATGATGTTGCGTGATCATCCGGCCTGGAGCGACACTGCAGAGTAAACACACATCAACACACACAGACACACACACAGTAAAATGACTGTAAAGACGTGATGAGTGACAACATGAAACTGGAACGTGGAGTCAGAGCTGGACATTCAGACACAAAAAGTCTGTTTGATTCAGAGGAACAGCAAAGGTCACTAGAGATCGAATACTCTGACCTTTGACCTCCGTACTCTCAGTTAAACCTCTGTCCGCAGGAAATGAAATGCTCAGTGTTTTGTCTTGATCTTATGTGAACAGCTTCAGTGTCAGCGCCCCCAACAGGCTGCCATCTGAATTACAGCCACAGACTGAGAGAACGACCTCGGATCATTTCTCTGTTCTCAGTCGTAAACTCAGACTCAAACAAACCTTCAGTCTGATGTTTCTGTCACTCAGACCAGAACCTGTTTTTAACATTTACAGATACGTGTTCACAGCCATCTACACGTTTGAAATCATCATAAAGACTGTGTCGAGAGGCTTCTGCATCGGACGCTTCACCTTCCTCAGAGATCCCTGGAACTGGCTCGACGTCATTGTCGTCGGATCGATGTAATAATCACTGACACAGCTGAAATACACGGCTTCATCCCAGACGTCAGGGAGTCAACAAGTCGTTCTTGTCTCTGTGTGGTTGTTTTATTGATGATGATGATGGTTTGTCTTTAGATTTCTGACAGAGTTTATATATCTGGGGAAAGTTACTCCTGTGCTGTGGATAGTTCCCCGAACACTGAAGATGATCGCAGTCTGTCCAGGTCAGTGTCTGTGTGTGTGTGTTACTGTGTGTCACTGTGTGTGTCTGACCTTGACCAAAGCCTGGTCCTAATGAGCCCCCCCACCCCACCCCCCACCCCCAGGTGTGAAGAAGACTGTCGGAGCTGTCGTCCAATCAGTGAAGAGGCTTGCTGGTGTCATCGTCCTGACGGTGTTGGGCCTCAGTGTTTTGGCTATGGTTGGTCTGCAGCTCTTCATGGGAAATCTTAGGCAGAAATGCGTCATAATGCCACCACTTGGTAACCTGACCGAGATTTACCTCATTGGTTACCATGACAACGAAACAGGAAGCAGCGACATCAACAGCGCCGGTATGATGGAAACTACTGATTTATTATGTCTGAAAAGTAATCTGTAACTGTAACTAGCGCAGGAAAAAGTCTAGTCCCTCTGAGATGTAGTGAGGTCGAACAGAAAACATTCCACAACACTCCACCACTCGTTAGTCACCTGTAGCCTCAGTCTGAGCGAGGGCGAGGAGTCAGGTGACCTTTAACCTGAGGTGTTATCCACACCTGCTGAGATCTGTTCACAGCATTAGCCACACCACCTCCTGATGTGGTCTGATACACCTGCAAGAGGTCCGCCCACAGCCGAGCCTCCCAGGCTGTGATTGGATGGTTGATTTTATTTTGGTGCTGATGGCGTGTCTCCACCTGTGACAAGCTCCTTCTCACCTCCTCGTGGAAACTAAAGACAGAGCTTTGTATTTAAAGGAGGGTAATGACTCAGATCATCAGTCCATCACAGGACCAACACACAGACGCACACACAGACACACACACAGACTAACATTCACACCTACAGGTGATCCGCAGTCACCAGTTAACCTGCAGGTCTTTGGACTGTGGGAGGAAGCTGGAGAACCCAGAGAGAACAGGGAGAACATGTAAACTCCACACAGAAAAGCCCCTATATCATATGTAAATTATAAAATTATTATTCTAGTTAAATTCAGGTCAAGATGTATATTTTCTAAATATTACTCATAACACCTGTTTTATTTCCTTCCAACTGCATCTCACGAGAAAATAACTCAGGTCTGAACCAAACCATGGATTTGTAGAATTGTTACAGTATTTAGTATCAGCTGGTCCATGCTGCCCCCTGCTGGTCCGTACTGCCCCCTGCTGGTCTGAAAAATACCACCACTGTGGTTCCTGATTTAATTTCCATTTGCTGAAGGGCCAACAAATCTCAGTTAGAGTCAGGAATTAATGACCATCCTGTTAAACATGGTTTCAGTTAAGTTATTTGTAAATCTTTATTTCACTTTATTTTAATTTGTTTTCATTCCAACAGGCATCTAATTCAACCTCGGATAACTTCTGTCTGCCTTTACCTGTGTTTTCTGTCTGTGTTTACCTGTCTGTCTGTGTGTTTACCTGTCTCTCTGTGTGTCTACCTGTCCTAATCTGTCTGTGTTTACCTGTCTGTCTGTGTGTCTACCTGTCTGTCTGTGTTTACACTGTCTGTGTGTCTATCTGTCTGTGTTTACCTGTCTGTGTGTCTACCTCTGTCTGTGTATAATACAGCATTTACCTGTCTGTCTGTGTGTTTACCTCTCTCTGTGCATGTGTCTACCTGTCTGTCTGTGTTTACCTGTCTGTGTGTCTACCTGTCTGACCATGTGCACCTACCAATGCTGTTTGTGTGTCTACCTGTCCATGCAGTAGAGAGTGCATTACTACCTCCTGGTCCAACTAGTGCTTTGGTGTGTGCAGAGCAGCTCCTGACTCCTGGGTAAGTTCTGAAACTGACTCTGTGACATCCACTACTACTACAAATACTATTACTACTACTACTACAAATACTATTGATGATGATGGTGATGATGTGTTCAGGCGCTGTCCAGAGGGCTACATCTGTCTGAGGGCCGGTCAAAACCCAAACTATGGATACACCAGCTATGACTCATTTGGTTGGTCTCTGCTGGAGACATTCAGACTGATGACCCTGAACTTCTGGGAAAACCTGATCCAGCTGGTCAGTAACACACACGGACACACACACACACACACGGACGGACACACACACACACACTCAACTGAAACAGCACTTGCTAAAGTAGTAAATGATCTTCTACTCTCTCTGGATTCAGACTCCACCTCTCTGCTCCTCTTACTTGATCTTAGTGCAGCCTTTGATACTATCAACCACTGTATACTCATGGACCAACTGAAAATAGATTTGGAATTCTGGCCTGGGCCCTCAGCTGTTAAAATTCATTTATCTGACAGAACTCAGTGTGTCTCTTGTAATAACAATCATATCAGCCTTTTCTGATGTGAAATATGGAGCAATTTGTAATCTCTGTTCTGGCCCCCTGCTTTTCTCTCTTTATATTCTCTTGTGCCAAATTAATCGGAGTCATGGAATTAATTTTCACTGTTATGCTGATGATACCCAGCTGTATGTGCCC